>BCGE01000006.1:695217-752605 GCA_001599155.1 Wickerhamia fluorescens | reverse complement strand
TTTGGCTTAGTTTCAACACCAAAAGTGGATGGTGTGGAAGACCCTCCCAATGCTCCAAACGGTGAGCTTTTGGCTTCTGTTTTTGTGCTGCCAAAACCTGTGGAAGGTTTATTAGCGTAATTGCCAAAACCTGACGAGAGTTGTGAAGAGTTTTTGCTATTAGACATTGATTTTGATGTAGTATCGCCCAAAGAACTTTGTCCAAATGAAGTTTGTCCAAATGAAGTCTGTCCAAATGAAGTCTGTCCAAATGAAGTCTGTCCAAATGAGGATAGACCAAATGAAGATTGGCCAAATGGGGGTTGTACAGCGTCACCTTTTCCAACAAAGGTTTTTCCAAACTCCTTAGGAGGTGATGCTGGTGGAACAGGTGAACTTTGGCGTGGTTGCAGGTCCACTTCATTCGTATTAGACGTAGGCTTATTGGTAGAGTGTTGTTTAGAAATATTCCCAAAAGCACCAGCCTTATTAAAAAAATCATTGGATGTATTTGATTTGAACGAAGTTTTGAAAGGATCCGAAGATGAAGATCCAAAAGGATTTTTTTGAAGAGTACTTTCACTAAAAGATGATTTTCCAAAAATATTGCTACCCAAAGTTTCGCTCTCAGAACTGCCAATATTTAAGCCGCCAAAGCTACCCAACAGAGTACCTGAAGAAGCGGGCGTTTGCTGGTTGGGCTTCTGAATGTTTTCGGATATTGGTGGGAGAACAAGGTCAGACAAGTTTGTTGTAGAATTATTAGTTAGCTCAGTGTCATTAAGAGCCATACCTGCAGGTGTGGTTAACTTGTTGTTTTGCAATGTTAAAAAATCACGAGCACGAGTCAAATCCAATGTATCATTTTGTAAACATTTTTTGTCAAAAACCCACCAGCTCATAAGCTTCCCTGTGTGAAGCAATACATATACACGTGGTAGCTTTCCTGTTGCTTCCAGTACACCGCCGCATGGATCCTTGACCTTTTCTGAAGATGTATAAACATCAACAGCGAGGCCTAAAGGAGACATATCATCACCAGTATCTTCATCAATAGGAAATTGAGCACGATTGGTATCTTCTGCTTGTACCACTATTGAGGCCTGTTTTTCAGCAGTTAAAATGCGCAAAACTCCAATATCTGTGGCTAATGCAGAGGATATGAGATATAAATGATTGCTTGGAATCCAATTTGCTAAAAGACTTGTATAATATGTTGCTGTTCTGGGTATGGATCCATATGGTGCAGCCACATCAGTAGCCAACGCCACAATATTATCCATGCCGCGTGACACATCCAATACAAAAGTTTTTATATCGTGAGAGTCCAATTCAGAAGCACAGGAGTCCAATGCAATTAACCAAAATGTATCAGCTTGTAGAACTTGAAAAAAAACCACCGAAAACATATTTTCTAATCCATCTTCAAGGGTAGCAGCACGAAAAACAACTTCTCTATTAATACTATTATACAAATCCAACCCCTTGAAGTAGTAAAAGTCGTTATTAGTGGCCCAATTGTAGGCGGAAATGCCAGAATCTATCAATTCCAGGCCTTTGTCACTCAGGACCAAATGTAACTGTTCCAGCTCATATAAAACAAGCAAAGAGTCTGGATTTGAAGGAGAAGCAGCAAACAGAACTATTTTCTTTCCACCACTTGTAAACAAAGGAAACTCCATTATGTTATTAGACGAGTCATCAGTGTTTATATAGCAAAGCTTGCCGTCGCACAACAAAAACAAACGAGATTCATCACAGCTAAACTCTATTTGTGTAGTTTGACCTGGACATTGAACCTGAGGCATTTTTTGGGGGTTTTCTAACGCACTTAGCTTGCATACTACTAAAATGCTGCCATTGGATGCGGCAAAGAAGCCCCTCTTGTTTGCAATAGTCAAAAGGCTTAACTGGTCCCCCAGAACTCGGTCTAAATCAACAGCTTCAAATATTGAGACTCCATCTTGGTCGCAGGCTAGTTTGAAGCCCAAATCCTCCGATGTAACTTCATCTAGGAGCGACATTCCGTTGGTTTATCGATGTCTACACCTCCTCTTTTTGCTGTAAAAATCTAAAAACTCAGAAAAACAATTCCTGTACATAGCTGTATTTGTTGGTAGTGTATTTGTAGAAGCACGACTTTTATATGACTATAGCCTGCTGGAAATGGCGAACTTTTGGTATTGGTAGTAAATAAGTCATGATGAGGCTCGTGGGAATAAGCACGTAGAGTAGATAAACGACTGTGTATATTATCAAAGACATACAAAAATACACAAAAGAGAGTACTTTAAACAAATGAATCATTTTCAATTGGAGATTAATAATATCAACTACTTAAAGTTGTATATACCTTTTCATCCAAAATTCACTTCTCTTGTATACGAAAATTCGCTCTGTCAACTATTCATTTAGTTACTTATAACACGCCTAATGATTTAAAGCTACACTCTTTTGGCCACTACTTTTCAAAAAAAGGTTCTGTCTTCACTGTTTAATCACAAACTTAATTAATGTCATAACGTCGCTTTAATCAGATCTCATATTTACCGCTCTTACATGTTTATATCTCTTTCTATCAATGTAACATCAGCCTTACGTATAATTATTTTCCCTTTTTTTTTTTACAATGATAAACTGTTGTCAAAACGGTTCAAATATAACACAGTGGATAAAGCGGGTTATATTTCACTCCTAATTAGCCGAATCAATAGAAATACCGAAAAACAAAAAAAATGATGTTGTGCATATTCTGCCACTTACTGAGACAAAAATCTTTAAGAACAAGTATAGTATAATACATGTGAAAATTTAGAAACAAGGGTGTAGGGTAGTGAATGAGTGCTAACATAGGTATGCATGGTCATTTTAACCAACTTCCTCTTATCCTGCCTCTTCTCTTTCTCTATCTTTCCAGTATACCTCTTATACCTCCCCCTATTTTTTAAAAATTTACCCTTTTATCCTCTACGAATGACACTCACGGCAACGCCGCAGTTCCCCTGTGGCTATACTAAAAGTATCCACCCATAAATTAAAACACAAAAATGTGAACAGAAGAAGTTTTTCCGGATTATTGCCTCATAACCACCTAACGGGCAACCTTCGCAACAACAGAGCCGTGCACTAAGGTGGGGGAGGGGTGAAGCCGGGGGAGGTGTGGATGATTACCTAGTAGTAAAGGCAGGTTTAAAGAACTATTATGTAAATGGTGGAAAGAAGGGATAAGTCAAGGGGGAAGTGAAAGAGAAAAGGAAAAGAAAAAACGTTGTGTTCGTGGGGCACATAGTGGGGGGGAAGGGGCTCATGACAAATTTCGGAACGACTTGTTTCACTGTTTTTGCGCTTCGTGATGCATCTTGACAAGAGTAGAGAAAAATAGAGCCTCGAAAAAATGTTACATTTAAAGGACGAGAAAACCCTGGTCTCACGTTAGGGCTATAATTCGAAACTTGACCGCACTTTTTGAAAAATAATTGGTTATTTTGAACATCATATACCAAAGCACCTTGAGCTTGATATCTTAGCAGTATTCTACTGGGAAGCATTGCTGCCGTTTGAATGATTGTATATTAGAGTCTGAGTTTGGCAAGAAAAAAAAACAGTTTTAGCGATTTGTTGTGAATCGCTTTATTCAGCCAATAAGAATTAATAATACATTTATTGGCTCTTTTGACTAGACCTTTAGATCCAAAAGTTGGTTGAAAAAGCACTCCTGGGTTGAAATCTGTTGATAACTAGTATTTTGTATCCAAGGGTTGAAAGGGTTTTAAACATATATAACCAGCCCTTCAGAGAAGTTCGTTAACATTCTAAAAGTCTATCAGCAGTTTATCAACAGTTGAAAGACAAGTTTCCTTTGAAAGCTTGGCAATAGCTTATAACAATAAATAATAGGCTCTGACAGTTTTGTTGATATAAATAAAGTGTCGATAGATTAGAAAGACATTGATTGTATTTGAAAATCTAGCACTGGTAGTTTTGAAAAAGTTAGAAAATCCAAATATCTAAAACTCCGGGGTATTATCTTTGAAGAGTCAAAGAACATTGAAAAAAGAGGCTTTTGGGTAACTTTTAATTTCAACTACTTTCTTTGAAAGCTTTCCTCAGTCTCGCTGATACTATTAGCTGTGCTCTGAGGCTTATTTTGTCAAGCTTCTTTGACCCTTTTCTCATACTGAAATACAGCATTGGCATTACCCAAAAGACTTGTATTGAATCCTATTGGGAAAGTTCTCGTCACATATTGCTAATACGTGTGGAGATATTATTGCTTTTACAGGTGACCCTTACACACCGATCACGTTAGTCGAACTTTATAACGCTGTACGCCACATGTTTGGAACTTATTCTAGGGCAACGGGTAGTCTTCCGTCTGCTCCATCACACTTTAAAGACTCTGCAAGAAATGCAATCTACCAACAACTTCCTCCATCTGTTGTTACCTCTACTTCAGCCGCTTCCATTAAAAGTGCACCAGCACAATTCAATGGCAAGAGCAGTGGCTCCAATGATGTAACGCCCTCATCTGGTCCTCCATCGCTGATTTCATCGGTTTTTTCACGCATGTCAGGAAAGAGGCTGGTGCGCCTGGCTCCCTCCATTTACTCGAGCCCTACTGCCACCATTCCAGAGGACTCTGAACCTGTATCAACTACTGTGGAACAGTTTGTAAACGATGTGTCACTACATGAAACATACTATTACGATCGCATAAACAAGTCAGGAAAAGGAACTTCTATGACTCAAAACTCTGATTTAGACGAAGAAGAACTCTATAAAATATCACTTGGAAGTGATCTACAGTATCAAAACGTCCCAGAGTCTCTAATTGATTGGAACCTCAATGTCACTCGATGTAAGCTCCTATTGGTACATCTTCCGATGGTCTCTTCGATCCCCGACTTACAGTATTCACAAACGTCATTACCACAGCTTGTTGGTGATTTAGCCCTGGCATGCCACATTGTTTTGATTCAACCTCACATAACCGACAAAGAGTTGATATATACTCTATTCTCTTCAAACTTGTATCATGAACACAATCTCGACTATGCATTTAAGAAGCTGGTAGCTGAAATATCAGTCAAACAGCTGCGTCTTTTGCAGATTAATGAGGGCCATTCAAAACATCATGCTATCACTGCACATGACCACCAGTCATTTTTGAAATTTAGGTTTAAATGCATTGCCATTCGTAACTACTTGATAAATTTGGCTGCGGCAGCGACAACTGCTCACGAGTATAAAATTCAACTGAGTCTATACAAGCAGCAATTGCGATATAATATTCTGCAACAGCAGCCAAATTCACTGGAGCAAAAGAAAATAAAGCTATCTAAGGATGAAAAAAAAAAGTTATGGGACCAAGTACGTCTGGGCGTCTTCAAACGTGCCGGCTTGGAAGAATAGCCTTTTTTTTTGTTTTCCCACTTCTTTTCCTCATTTTAACGACTGATTACGACTCAACTCCTACTTCTTAAACTAATGTGGTCTTTTCATATTTGGCTTGCATAATGATATTTATTTGCGTGACGTATAGTTTACTGCTACGCATTGGCTTAAGCCCAAAATAACTCCCACCATTTTACTCCTTCTGTTCAGTTCTAGCTATATTCACAAAATATTTGGCAGTTTCTGTGTGATATTTTTGATAGCTTTCATTCAATCCTGTATTACATTAAATAGTTATAATTGTCCGTTTTTTGTTCTTACTTTATAATATGTTTTTAAAACCGCCTCCGTTTTTCTTGAACCTTTTTGTAGTAGCCCTTTTTGCCACTGGTCTTGGTTTTCTGGATTTCAGTATACTTCCTCTTGAAATATTTGTTGGTATCATCATCCTTCAAAATCTCTTGCACCAATGTCTTTCCACGGTCGCGTCTATTCATTCTGGAGGAGTAAAACTCGGTGTTACCTTCAACAATCGATCCCATTTGGAAAAACTTGGGCACCTGCCACTTGTCTTTTTTATAATGTCTTTTGGGATCCAAAGCGCTTCTATGCTTGATGATCTGTAAATCACGCTTGATTTCAGATGTCATCTCTGGTTGCTTCATATTAAACCACTTATCACCCGAGTCAGTTGCTTCTGATCCCGCTTTGGATTTTTTGCGATGTACTATAGGGTCATTTATCCGTACAACATCTCTGGACGCTGATTTAGACGCTGATTCCTTAGCCGTTTTTTCCAAATTGCGTTCTAAATTTGATTCAATCTTAGGCAAACGAGAGATTGACTCTTGAACCTTCCGAAATTTATCATTATCTGCTGCATTTTCTTCTTCTGTTTCTTGAATATCCACCAATGCTTTGGATTCTTTAGAAAGTGCCATAAATAAAGCATCTAATGACTCGCTCTCATCCCCGCTATTTCTATCTGTCTGATGAGAGGAGAAAGATTCTGTGTCTGAAGACTCCGTTATCACTGGCTCTGAAATTTCTCGCTGCGGAGAAGTCATTTTGCTTAATATTCAATTACAGAGCTTAGTCTCGATGGTCATCGCCCTGCGAAGGACCGTTTTTTCTCTATGCCTGGGAAAGGAAAAGAAAATTTGATAACAATATTTATATACAGGATAAGTATAATCTTTCTTTGCAATGCTTTACTAGAAGAAAATAGAACTTAGAAACAGCACGGATACTCACACCACTATGAAGAAAAGCTAAAACTAGACACTCTCTAGGTAAAAGTGGGGAATCATAACTTTAATCTAGTAATAGCTAAACAGGTTTTTTTTTGCGCTTTTTCGCGCCCTTCCAATTCTTTTTCAATTAGACTTTTTCCTTCCGACACTCACCAGATGACATTTAATATCTCTTTAGATCTTCGGAAAAACCTCATGTCTGACTTTAGAGAATTGCAAACAATAGCCGTCCCGATTTATTTGGTAATCTAAAATCATCATTTTAAGATAGCAACGTTGTAGGCATGATTGAAAATTAAAATACCTTAAAAAATGGCATTATATTGATTACTCTTAAACTTTCTGTTTCCGGTTCAAGTAAATAAATACGATACAAAACATAAATTTTAAGAGACGGGATAATACACCTCCTTTTTCCTTTTCTCCTTCACTCAAACCCTGAATAACAACTTTTTACAAATTATGCGTATATTCCAAATGTTCTTCGTATTCATATATACAAATACGTTTTCATGAGGTGTAAAAGGGTATGCAAGAAGTAGCACATTCTAGTTAGCAATAGCATATTTACATACTATCAGCAAAACCACTAACAAAGGAGCTACTGCTGAAACCACCTTCTTTCACAGCTAACTCGTAGTAACCATAAATGGTGGTCACGGCCAACAAAATAGAGGTACCAGAACCTAAAGTTCCCATCAAGTCACAAAAGACTGAAAGAGCACCAATAGTGGCACCACCAAATGCTGCAGCAGTGGGGATAACCTTTTTCAATTCGCGATACGCAGAAGTGTCTCTGTGACCCGCAATAATTAAGCCCTGCTCCTTGAATTGCTTAGCAACGTCTCTGGGGGAAGAGCCGCTAATTTCAATCCAAGTGGTGGAGAAAAGGGCACATGATCCCAAAACAAATGTAACGTAAACTGCAGTCTTGATGGGGTCCAATGCCATCTCGGCTAAGGAAAGAGGGGGTTGGATGTAGTATGCCAATCCAGATACCGCGTACAATTGTGCGGCACCAGGTCTACTGTCCCATGATCCTAAGAGACGTACAAAAACATTGGTAGGCCATCTGACAAATAACATCTGGGAGATAATGAACACATTGGAAGAAAGGGCACTTTGTAACATGATTGGAATGTTGGAAGTGTAAAACAAGCGAATAGGGTAGACACTGTATGGACCTCTTTGTCTATTGGATTTAATGGGCAACTCAACGCGGAAACCTTGCAAATAAACCACCAAAAAGAAAACAAAAAGAGTTGCAAGTAATTGGAACATGTTGGGAGCATTCAGGCGGTAGAATGATTCCAAAAGAGCCCTCTTTTTGTCCTTACGCGATCCTAAAAGATGGAACAAAGCAATAACGGCACCTTCGAACTCAGAACCTCTGCCAGAATCGGTGGTAGTGGGAGAGAAGGCCTTCCAGAAAACTTGCTCACAAACATTTGTAGCAGCAAAAAGGGAAACACCAGATCCAAGACCGTAACCCTTTTGCAACAACTCATCCAAAAGGATAACCACAATGCCTGCAAAAACCAACTGCAAAACCAAAAGAAGACAAACACCAATACCCAACGAAGAAGGAGGTCCGTACATACCAGTAAGCACATACACAGTGGCTTGACCTACGGCCAACAAAATGGAGAACAACTTTTGAGCCAGCTGGAACTGGTCACGGTCTGACTTGCTTTGCATATCAACGTGTATTAATTTAGTTCCCTGTAATAACTGGAAAACCATACCCGCTGAAACAATTGGCGATATACCCAACTCCATCAATGTACCTCTGTTGGAAGCCAACATCATACGCAACCAGAACAAGGGGTCTGACGAATCGCTCGACACGATACCATACAACGGAATCTCTGACATGACAAGGAAGATCAAAAGGGTAACTCCTGTCCACATAACCCGTTGCTGGAAGGAGACCTTCCGTGCTGGTGCAATTACCTCCGGAAGGAAAGGCGACAACGGCTTAACGAGGTCTAATACGCGAAAACTCATATTTGGTATAATGAGTTTGATATATGGAAGATGTTCCAGTTATAAAAACCAGCGTTCATATATGTTGTCTACGTGTTCGTTCAATCCATGTTTTTCTATTTGTGTTTTGCACGACAAGTAAACATCGCGCTAAAACATCATCAAGAGAAAAAGTTAGTGAAAGAAAGGGTTTAAGATAATGATGTGATGGTGTGAGGAAGTGACAGGGTGGTGATGTGATAGAGTGCTACAATGGGAAATCAAATGGTTATAAGTAAGTAAAAATGTCTTTTTGATGTATAATTATAAATAGTTTATTACTTGTAGGAGAATTGGAGTTTGGCGGAATACCCGAAAAAGCAACCTTTTGAAACAAATACGTCAATTCAGAATATGAAATTGTGCGATGTAGGTGTATTGTAAAAAAAAGTGAGAGTAAGTTAATGTTTACTAATGAAATTTACATTGTGATGGTATTTTGAAGAAAACCAGGGAATTGCGAAATCATATAGTTATACAAATAATCAAAAGGTGATATTTCATAAATTGTAAAAAAAAGTACCCTAAAATTTAAAAACGTAGATTGATGCAAAAAATAAATGATACAGATTGTTACTGTAATAGTACAATTTAACATATTAAGGAATATCAGTCTGGTTTCGTAATGATATTTGCACATCTCCATTAAATATCAAAAACCTTGATCAATAATAACTTAAATTCAAGTAAATTAACATGGGTATGTCTATCAAAAGCGGTACTGTATTGCTTTATATTTTAGCATGTTTTTTTTGGCTCTATATACGAAGTCAAGTTATCCGTGTCTTATAGTAGCTTGTTATAATTACCCGGGTTATACTATTTTACAAAATCACTAAAAGATTTAAAAAACGGTCTTTGGATGTTTTAATTTTTTCTTTTTTAAGACATTCCTACAAAGGTTTAATATACTTCGTGGATAAAAAAATTTCTTAGAAACCACTAGAAGCACAATGTCTTTTCCTTCAATAATTAGCAATCTGTCAGTTGATTTAGGCGAAATAGTGTTTTGACTCTTGTTAAAGTTGCTTATGTAAATATAAACAAGGCACAGTGTTAGTTGCAAAAAATATTCGGTTGATGTGACAGAATTAAAGAAATGAATATTTTGGATTACGAAATAGACAGTAGTTAATACTGCAAAAATACGTATAGCACTTTATGTTGTATTGATATGGTGAAATGCTATTGGCAATGAAATTTTAATATTCTGTTTCTTTCTTGTTGTTTATATTTTGATAAGGTTAAAAGTGGATATATTTGTAAACGATGGTATATATTTCTATTGCCAATAATTAGTTGATATAATAATATTCCGTGTCTACTGTCAATACTAATAACAATCAAACATGCGGTATTTGCTTAATTTTAAAAGTGGCTATACAACAATCAAGAGCTATCTGCAAGAGAACCAGCACTATGAGATCATAGCCTGGATTCCGAAAATGATAATTTGAAGTCATACTTTTATTCACAATTTCATCATTATGTTCATAAAACTGTTGCTTCAATATATGTAAGCCAAAGTGGTTTTCAGTTTAATTGGCTCATATTCAGTATATAAATGCAGCAATTTACATCAACTCTCATATATTCACGTCCATAACCACGCAAACAACTTTTATAAAATTGCTTTGTTTAAACGATCAATTTATTACTAGATATAACCCTTTGGCGAATTACACAAAGAAAGTTGTTCAATACAATAATAAACAATTTCAGTAGTGCCATGTTACGGCAGAATTCTATTTTACATTATATATTAATTTTAGGCATTAAAATTTTATCATTATTTCTGTTGAACATTATTTCTATTGAAAATTATTTCACAGTATTCACTGCTTTTACTCATCGATACTCTCATGAAGTGCTTCTATTAAATTATGGATTTGATCAAGTTAAATTCTTACTAAATATTCAGACAGCCATTCTCCCTCCATTACTATGGGGCAATGTTCAACTACCCCCCTCGCAAACAGGCCATTGAAAGGCACCATCGCAACTCATCTCAAAGGCACTTAGGCGATTTAGCCTTAGTTTCCCGGGGAATAGAATTTTGTTCCTTTTAACCGCAAGCATACTCACAGCCCCAAACACAATTATTGCTGGTTTTCCCGGGGTAAATTGGGTAAGGGGCTCCTGGTTTTCCCGGGAAAAAAATACTGGCGTACATGGACATGGGGTAAGTGGCTATAAATAGAGCATAGTGTCCTCCAGGCTATAGATTTCAATTAGCTTCTACCATTAACCTAATTATGTCTACAGCCTCCCACAATGCCGTGTCTGAGCAAATGAATGTCGATACTGACATTATCACTCTTTCTCGTTTTATTCTTCAGGAACAACAAAAGTTGGCACCCAAAGCTCTGGGTGAGTTGTCTCTTCTCTTAAACTCTTTGCAATTTGCATTCAAATTTATTGCCCATAACATTCGCCGTGCCGAATTGGTTAACTTGATTGGTATTTCGGGTACCGCAAACAGCACCGGAGATGTTCAGAAGAAATTGGATGTGATTGGAGATGAGATTTTTATTAATGCAATGAAGTCTAGTAATAACGTCAAGGTTCTTGTCTCCGAGGAACAGGAGGATTTAATTGTATTTGAAGGCGGTGGCCGTTATGCGGTATGTACAGACCCAATTGATGGTTCATCAAATATTGATGCTGGTGTTTCCGTTGGTACAATTTTCGGCATTTACCGTCTTAAAGACGACTCTAATGGCTCAATCAATGATGTTTTGCGTCGTGGTACCGAGATGGTGGCAGCTGGCTACACCATGTATGGTGCTTCTGCGCATCTTATGTTAACCACTGGTAAGGGTGTCAATGGATTCACCTTGGACACTCAATTGGGTGAGTTCATCTTGACCCTGCCTAACTTGAGAATTCCCGAAAAGCGTGCAATCTACTCGGTCAACGAGGGTAATTCTTACTACTGGCCTGAACATGTTAAAAAATACATTGAAGACTTGAAAAAGCCACAAGACTCTTTGGGAGGTAAACCATACTCGGCTAGATACATTGGTTCCATGGTAGCTGACATTCACAGAACTTTGTTGTATGGTGGAATTTTCTCTTACCCAGCTGACACTAAGCTGAAAAATGGCAAATTGCGTATTCTTTACGAATGTTTCCCTATGGCTATGTTGATGGAACAAGCTGGTGGTTCTGCAGTGAACGACAAAGGTGAGCGGATCTTGGAGATTTTACCCAAGGGAATTCACGACAAGAGCGGAATTTGGCTTGGATCCAAGGGTGAAGTTGAAAGATTTTCAACTTATCTTAAATAGTTTCATTTGTAAATAGCTAACGACACATATGACTATAAATTGATGAAATAAAATGATCTAAATAGAATTTTTGTTATTTGAAGTGATAATAGGTAATCAATGTAAATTGATACATTTCGAATCGGTTATTGTAAACTGGTTTAACAGATGTAAATACAACCCAAACTGATCTTTCAATATAATTCAATAATTATATATATAATTTGGAAGACAACACTTTGATAATGTAGTTCCAAAAAGTGGCTATAGCTGACTAAATCTATCTCAAAATTACAATGATAGAATCGTCAAATTGATAATAATTGCATTTTCCCGAAAGTACCAAACATCTCGTTAAACCAACATGTTCCCTTTGCCACACATAAAATGATTAAATCCATTGCACACCACCACTTCAATTACTAGTTATTCCTAACTATATATCGATATCGGGTAAATCGACTGGTATGACTCTTCCATGCTTCAAGCTACATATTTCCTGCAGGCATTATTCAAGTTACGATGCATGGAAAATATGAAAGGTCATATCGGAAGCTTGGACTTAATTAGGCCTTCACCATTGCTATGAACTTGCTACATAATGCTTCAAATAGAATAAGGAGCTACTTGTCGCGTCACTTTGAGGTAGAGTCGCTAAGAAAACTAGCTTTCTTAATCGCTTTATTGACATGCTTGTCTTCAGGGTCAATAATGCTCTTTTCACTCTTTGCGGCGTCGTTACATGAACAAGTGGGTTTGAGCTACTTACAAATAAATTCTATTGCTTCACTTTCAGCTATGGGGATGTACTTATGTCTCCCAATGCTCGGATATTTGGCAGACTGCTATGGACCAGCGCTTTTATCACTTCTTCTGATTTGGTTCTTTTGTCCAAGCTACTTTTTCAACAGCTACTTGATTAAAGATTTACAGCTGGGAAATACAGGTCATCATCTGGATGCCTTTTACGTCTATTCATTTGGTACTTCATTTTGTTTTATTGGCTTGGCTACGTCGTCTTTGTATTTCTCAAGCTTATTAACTTGTGCCAAGCTTTATCCTGATCATAAAGGCATGGCTATCTCATTACCAGTCAGCTGTTATGGAATCTCTTCTTTAATGGGAGCTCAATTAATGACTCTGGCATACTTTAGACATGGAAAGAATACCAGCTTAGATCTCTACAAGGTGTTTTTCTTTTTTGGTGTCATGTACTTGATAATGGGTATATTAAACTTTATATCCAACTCTCTCGTCATTGTTGAACAGGAAGTTATATTTAATACTTCTGGAGATTCTGAGAACAGCCCACTTTTATGTCATGAAATAGAGACGTATGACAGTGATTCGTTGGTGCCCCAAAGATCTGCTATGGAGCCACCTAATCATCGTGAACGGTATATATGGTTTTTGAAAGATCCTTCCACTTGGGCTCTTTTGGTCTCGCTCATTTTAAACTCTGGGCCATTGGAGAGCTACCAGAATAATTTGGGCTCTATCCTCAATAATGTCAGCAAAGCGGCTCCTGCTATTGGCCCCGGCTCATCTCATACACCCAATCTTTCCAATCAAGTCTCGGTAATGGCTTTGGCTTCGACTGTTACCAGATTGGTTCTTGGAGGATTCTCGGACTACTTATCTTCTTCCAAAAGAAACTATCCCATATGTCGTGTATGGCTATTGGTTGCCGTCTTGATCCTTGGAACTGCAGGCCAGTTTGGAAACAAATTAATCGGCTTTGACAATTCTGAATGGTACTTTTTTATTACGGCTATGAATGGCGCATCATATGGTGGCATTTTTACCATATACCCCAGTATTATTGCATCAGTATGGGGCATCGATATTATGGGTTCAACATGGGGGTCTTTTATGGTTGCTCCTGCTGTAGGTTCAATTACGTACTCCTTGTTATTTGGAAAGGAAGTTGATCTGAGGTGTATACCTTGCATTACGAATATGGATCTGTTTACATTCAACACAGGAAATTGTCTATCGAGATATTTTACATTTACTGGAATCAGTATGTTGGCAAGTACTTTCCTCATTTTATTAATCTGGAGAATTGTTTGGTATAAGCGTGGGCTCATTTTATTTTAAGTAAACCCTCCTTTGCTTCTAATTGAGATAAAATAAATATTTTCTTTTAGGAATATATCTAATTTGCTATTTAGTAAAACTGTTAAGCTATGTGTGCCATTTAGTACACAAATCTAAAATCTAAGCGCTTATTACCGTCATCAGAAGTCAGTTTGGTATATTCAGCTTTCTCATCTTCTGTCATCTTGTCCCAAAGAGCAGCCTTTTGTTTGTTTCTAAATTGGTAATAGAATCTGGCAAAAATACATGCAGCCAAGGCTGCAAAAGAGCATCCAATCAAGGCCATATTTCCACGGTGATAAAGCGGAGCATCGTCCATTCGATAAATATTTGCCGCTGTAATTGAAGCTGCTTGTGAAAACACATTGACCACGGCAGCTGAAACAGCCCTTTTTCTAACAGAGTTAGAATTCGCAGAGCACCAACTGATGGATAAAGGCCAAAATGGAGCTGATCCCAATACAATTGTTAGCAAAGCATATGTACCCCAGACATCCTTTTGAGCACCATGCCAAAATCTCAAAGGAAATAAACAACATAAGGTCCATATAGGAATGGTTGCCAATGCAAGCGCGCGAGTATCAAATAACTCAGAGAAAAATGTTGTACCCAACATTGTAATAACAACAATAATGTTACAAGGAATAGTCAATGCATTTGTTTCAAAAGTCGAGAACCCCAACTTACGAAGCACAATCTGCAAGTATCCCAGAATGGGTGATGTTCCAATATCTCCCAAATACCGAATTATGTAAATGGGAAGTAAATCATAATCAAAAATTGTTGAAACCAATTCCTTTAACCTAACTGGCTCTCTATTGTGCATATCACCTTTTGTTGGATCATCGCGCAAGACCTTATTAACAATAAGTTTTTCCTCTCGATCTGAATACCAACCATTCTTCCGGTACCATGTCTTAGTTTGGACTACAGAAGCAGGCATCTTAAAGAATGCGGCAACGCCAATTAGTAATGTGAAGGCACCTTCAATGATAAACAACCATTTCCACCCCTCTGGAAGTGCTTTAGTCTTGATTTTAAGCAACGCAAACGCCAATAAACTCGACCAGACATTTGTCATGGGATTCGCAATGTAAAATATCGACAAGCGCATTGGTAATTCTTTAGACGTAAAAAAGTAACTCATCCATAAGCATACATCACAAATAAAACCACCCTGCAAGGCACCCAAAAAAGCTCTTGTAGCAAAGAAGCTCAGTTTACCAGTGATTGCTGCCTGGCACATTGAAACCACACTCCATAACACCATTTGCATTGGAATCCAAACATCTGCACCGATCTTTTTGGAGATTAACTGAGAGGGTAATTCTGCTGCCAAAAAGCATACCAAGTTAATGGTCTTTCCGGTGTTCAAATCATTTGTTGTCAAGCCTAAATCTTCCAAAAAATTATCAGATAAAGCCTGCTGCAAATTACTTCTATCAAAATCCAACGCAGTAAACATAATTAATGCCCAAAATGTAACATACCAGTCATTCTTCCAGCGAACAACAGTCTCCTCATCTTGTGTCCAAGTAAACTCTGGATCAAAATGATCTTTACATTCATACCCTGTTTTTTCGTATAAATCACGATAGTGCTGCGCAACCACAGGGTCCTTAAATATGTGATCTTGAGTCTCACGAGAAGACAAAGACTCTGCATCGACTTCAGTGTTCAACACTGCAGCATTCTTTTTTAAGGAGGAATTCAAAGATCCGCTTTCCAGAATAGAGCTGATCAGATTGTCCAGAGCCGAATTTCTGTTGAACCAGGCCATTGTGATGTGAGCTTGAATATTTGAATGTGTTGCAATCTCCCAACTATAACCAGGCGATACAGCTGTCTTTTATATAAAACTCGTATTGCAATCTCTCTTTATGTATAACTATCACATCATTTGCAGCCATACTTTTTTTTTCGGCCTGGCCTGATGGCAGTTGCTGCTTCATAAGCCTGAGCTTACCAACACTAATTCAACGTCTTTTTTTTTGAAACAACTTTGAAAAGCATCTGCCAGACACAATTAGCTATTATATTTCGCATAATCTTAAAGAAAGCTTCAATTCCTAATAGGTTTGTTCAATAAAGTTCAAACCTATATTAAAGATCAAATCACTGCCAAACCATTCATACCCTAAAAGGCTAGCACTTTAATCGCGAAAATCTCACAGTTCTCATCATTTCACGCGGTAAGGTCTTGTATTCTTGCATATTTCATTCTGAAATTGAGCGTGTCACATCTTATGATACCCGGCTCGTTTATCTGAGTGTGGCAGCCTTCAAAAGCCTGCTTATTATTGTAATATGATTTTTTAGGACTCCACATTTCACCATCCTTCTGAAAAATTGCAAAAAAAATAGATCCACAGTCTTTTTTTCTCAATTATGTCCTATCATTCCTCGTAGAAATCATATTATGCACATGTCGATGAAACCTCTAATAGCGGCAATGAAAACAATATTTGCAACTTAGTCAATAAAAATAAGCCCAAAATAATGTCACTTGGTCTCGATTCATTTGTCATGGTGCAGTTAGTTTCAACCATAGTTTCTATGAGGCTTAAAAAATTGAATTATACTGGCATTTACTATGCTTATCATTCTTCCGTATCTCTTTCCAGCACAATGCAGCATATTAGATTATTGCGTCTTTGAAGCAACTCATGATTATGAGTGATTTTGCATGAAAACTATTGTGTGGTGCATAAGTTCAAACCGTTTCAAGGTTGCGAAGCTTTAGATAATATTTGTGAGATGTAGAATCACTTCGGGTGATTACCAAATCATTAATAATTAGCATTCTGACCAAACTCTCGGTATATCTATGGGGTTCGATTTCGTGCCAGCTACTGGGATGTGACTTCAAGAGAGTGACTAAAAGCTGAAATGTTTGCTTGATAGCCTGTTTTAATTCAGACTCATTCAATACCTCTTGGCTGCCCCATTTCTGGAGGGCCAAGTATTTTGTGAGTATTCGTTTGAGATGCAGATGAAGCGCAGCACCCATTTCTTGTGACTCTTTGGCTGTATCGTTCATCGAGCCCTTCACTTTCGTGGCATATTCTTCTTTGTTCATCTTGATTTCGTTTAAGTTGGACTCCAAAAGTCTCAACTTATCTTTGGACTCTGAGGTGGCCAAGTCAGCACAGGCTGCCAATTCCCGGTACTCCTGAAGCGCCATATTAACTTCCTGTGCTTCCGGAATCTGCTCATGGCGTTTGAACCATTCTTTGGCTTGGATTTGCTGCTGTACACGCTGTCGCACTAAAAATGACGCCGACGCCACATCTATCACCTCGTCCTTACTATTGACATAAGGTATCTTTGTATATGCTTCATACAATGCCACGACTCGCTTTTTCCTAGAAACCTCATCGTCATTTCCAGAATCCACCCTTTTTAACGACTCGATAGCTGCATCTGCCTGGCTAATAAACGTCTTTGTATTGGCAATGCCCTGTTGCAACCTCCTCAAATACGCCGAGTCTTTCAGCGAGTCGGTACGTAAGCTTCTTTCATCCCCCCTAATTTCTCCCAATAACTTTTTTACTGTTTCGAGCTTTGACATTGGCAACAACTTGTCAGTCGATTTAGGTTGTCTACGGAATTTCAGTAAATCCCATTTCCTTGCGAGGCTCTCCTAACGGTTTCTTGTACGTCCTGGACATGGCGAAAATTTTAAAAAAATGTCAAAAACTTTAACCAAACTCATCAACAGACTCTTGAGCAAAAGATATATAGATAATGTCGTCCATCTCAGCTTCGGCCTTGCAAGCACTCGATGAGCCCTCCAGAAAGGAGATTGTACAATTCATTGAGTCGGAAAACTCGAAATCCAAGGTTCAAATGTCTATTCATAACTTCACTGACATGTGCTTTAAAAAGTGCAATGCCAATAAACCTATAACCAGCGGTAGCTTGGACTCTGCAGAGGAACAGTGTTTGACAAACTGCTTAAACAGATTCTTGGATACCAACATTAAGGTGGTACAGGCGTTACAGGGCGCTCAGAAATAGAGCATTATGATTTTTTAACTTTAGTGATTACTTGTAAATATACATCATGGATATTCCATTTTGAGACACAGGACCCATATGGTTTCCAAATCTGGGCTTTGTTTAAAAACAGAAGTCAAAGTTTCATCAAACTCGGCTAGTTGGTTGCATGTAGCAAGGACATTTTTGAAGCTGGCAATTGATTGGGCAACGCACTTTTGAATTGGTTGAGTATCATATAACTGAATTTTAGTCAATCTCTTGAGAAGAACTAGCCAGCACCCCAAGAAGTCATGTTTGTAGCTTGCTAACAAGGCACAACCTTGTGCATCTACCAGTTTGAACTGGCTGATGATAGCACACTGGCATTTTAGACAGCTAATGATTAAGTCTGCTCCGGATTCCTTATCTTCCATAATGTATGGATTGGTTGCCATTTGGTTGAGTACAAAGTTAACGCGAGAAAAGGATATCAACACCTTGGAGTGGATGTGGTTTGCAACAATCGTTTCAATTTGCTTGATTAACAAGCTTATAACGGGATGGTTGGACTCTTCGCCTGTCCGATTTGCCATGTGGGTGATTGAAGATAGAATATGACTGTTTAGAACCTCTATAAATGACAAAATGTTGTCGTCTTGCTTCAAAGACAACAATTTGAAAAGGACGGGATAGGCTTCAGAAAGCAAATAAACGGACTCTTTGACCGGAGTGATATTTGGTATGTATGCTAAGCAATTTTTGATTGTCTCAGTAAACAAATCAAGTAGCCCTGAATTTATTAATGTGTGTTTGGTAATCTGCATTTGCTCAAGCCTGGACAAGTAAAATTCAAGAAGCTTACAGCTCTGGTACTTTATCGCTGATTGGTGGTCGTCCACAACATTCAAAATAAATGTAGGGACTATCATGCCGAAATCTTCAAGCCACTCGCTCGGCTTGATCATTGATATCACAAACCATGCCATTGAAAGGGATTTCACCTTCTTTGATGATTTCCAGTTCCTTCGCGCATCCTCTTCAAGAATCTCCTTTTTTGAGCCACCGTATCCCAATCTTGGTGCTAATCCACCATGCAAGCTGTGGCCTCCCCTTTTGGGCTTGTTAATGTTTGGCAAAACCAATAATTCAGGTTTGAGCTTCTTTTTTATAAAATCTGCCATTCCTTCCTGAGCCTTCATATTTACCGTATCCAACGCTTTAACCAAAATCTCTGAGTTTGCTCTGCTACACCATGGCAAGTGGGGATTTATATGATATGACAAAAGAGTGATCAACCCATGAAACCTAGCGTGTTCACTGACCTCAGCCTTTACTAATAATGCTCCAAGTATTCGTATCTTGTTATGAAAACCTTTGGCCAGAGCTGAATCAAAATCCCACCACTCCCATTCCGACGGTTCAGGTATTTCCAATAGCATTTTCAAGCATTCATAAATACCTTCCACTTCCTCGGATGTTAATATGTTGCTTTTAATGAATACCTCAAGCGCGAGAATGCTTGATAATGAAGAGCAGTCGCTGGTCAAAAGCTGCTTCGGAGTATCCAGGCCATCCTGTTGTGTTAAGACCTGGTATATCTGCTTTGAAGTAAGTCGTTTATCTCCATGAACGGCTTCAGCCTCATCTGGTAGAAGACACTGACCAATTGGTAGATCTATGGACATCTATTCTTTGGGCCATCCATGCAGTATGATTTTGAAATTTCATAATTTGGCTCCAGGGAAGGCAAAACTGCTATATAAAGATTTATGAAGCTCTCGGTACCAAAACGACTCTTTTCTATCAGGCTGCCACATATTAGAGGCTTGACGGTGAGTGAAGAGATCAAACATGCGTTGAATGGTAAGACAAAGCCAGTTGTGTCGTTGGAATCGACAATAATCACCCATGGGTTGCCTTACCCAGAAAACTTGAAGATGGCAAGGGATGTGGAGCAGGTTGTTAGAGATAACGGAGCGATTCCCGCAACATGCGCGTTTATCGACGGTAAACCGTATGTGGGGTTGTCGGGAAACGAATTGGAGAAATTGGCAGAAGCAGCGTCTGTTGGCGGAATTAATAAGGTTTCCCGGCGCGATATTGGCTATACCATGGCTAACAAACTCAATGGAGGAACTACTATTGCGCTGACTATGATTCTTTCTCATTTAGCAGGAATTAAAGTGTTCGCGACTGGTGGGTTGGGTGGTGTTCATAAGAACGGCCATTTGACGTTTGACGTGTCGGCAGATTTAATGGAATTGGGCAAGACTCCAGTATCGGTTGTGTGCTCAGGTCCAAAGTCCATATTAGACATTGGCCTTACCATGGAATATTTAGAAACCCAAGGTGTGTTTGTGGGGACCTTTAACGATGATGGGAGAGAGAAGGTACAGGTTCCTGGATTTTACTGCCGGGAATCGGGGGTTCCTTCCCCATACTCATTTGATACATTCAGAAACGCCGCAGAAATTATATACCATCACAGTAATGTGATGAACTTGCAGTCAGGAAATATATTCTGCATTCCTCCCCCAGTGGAGAGTGCGTTGTCCTCGTCGTTTATTAACCAAATAATCGATGATGCACAGCATGAGGCTGATCTGAAGGGTATCAAGGGGAAGGAGTTGACACCATTTTTATTGAGCAAAATAGCAAGAGACACTAATGGCAAATCTGTGGAATGCAATGTTAAATTCGTATTGAATAACGCCAGGGTAGCTGCCGAGATTTCTAAAAACCTTCTTAGTTTAGAAGAAAACAATGTGAGTAAATAACTTGTGAATACACAGGAGTTGTCATACTAATTATTTAGGGTAACTACGAACTGGTAAAGTTTTCACCTGCTTTTTCAAAGGAGCTGCCTAGAAATATCAGCGCCTTGCAGGAAAATGTTGACACCGTGATTATTGGATCGTTGGCACTAGACACAATTTCGACCATCAATAACAATGTGAAAATGAATGATTCCAATGTTGGATCGATCAAATCTTCAGTTGGTGGTGTAGGTTTTAACGTGGGTTTGGCCTGTCAGTATGCATTAAAGTCCCCATCTGTATCGTCAATCAATGGTGGTATCGAAGGTAAATCTCGGTTGATTTCGCTTGTTGGACCAGACCTTTCAGGGCAAGCAATTTTGAAACAATTAAGTGACATGAAAATGGATACGTCCGGTATAATGGTTTCTTCAATAGGCTCGACTGCTCAATATACATCTACGCATGATGAATCTGGTCAGTTGGTAGTAGCATGTGCTGATATGAGTATCATAGAGGAAGACTTTTCCGCGCATATAATAAAAGAGTTATTGCGTGCCCAGCCGCGAAACATTGTTATTGATTGTAACCTAAGTCCAGAAGTCACAAATAAGATATTATATCATATACAAAAATTGAAGATAAAACCAAATGTCATTGTGGAGCCTACTTCATATCCCAAGTCCATGCGTATTGCTCTGTTTGCCAATAGTGTCTTTCCTCGCAACCCGATCAACCTCATTACTCCCACAATACTGGAACTAGAGGGCATATACTCGTCGTTTAGTGAGCAGGGATATTTTGAAGATTTAGACCATTGGTTTCCTATGCTTGATGGTCTAGGGATAAATACCGAGTTTAGAAATAAATGCCAGGCTCTTTCCCAGAAACCCGGTTCAAAGATCTTGCAATCGCTATATGAAAAAGGTGTTTTGCAACTGTGCTTCCTGTTACTTCCATTCTTTCAGAATATCTTGGTTAAGTTGGGTGAAAGGGGCGTTGTGCTTGTTAGTATATCAACCAACATTGCTGACTACAAATCCATTCCTACCACATCTCCCTATAAACCTCAATTTACATTAACCACAAATGGTACAATGCATGAAACTGGTCGTATGGGTGCGGTTATTCAATACTTTGACATTCCGCCATGCAATAGAGAAATAAATATTAAAAATGTAACCGGGGCAGGTGATAGCCTTTTGGGGTATTTAAGTGCTAGTTTGACGTCCAATTCCTGGCTCAGTCCCGAAATAAATAATGTTGAACAAGAGTGGGCTAAATGGGAAAGTATCTACAAGGCACAGATGTCCAGTGGGTTGTCTTTGATGTCTGATTCCTCCGTCAATCAAGAAATCCAGCGCATTGAATAGAAATTTTGCACCCAAATCCCCAGATTTTATGTGCAGGCCGCCCATCATAGAAGGGCAACATGGCAAGACAAAAATTGGAAAATAGTGGAAAGGTCTAAATATAATTATCAGTTTAATAATGTTCAGAGCTAGTATTAAGAGTGGTTTAAGGTGTATTCCTCGTAGTGGCTTGGTAAAATCTCGCCATTTATCCACAAGGGCAAGTTTTTCCAACAAGTTTGGCCAAAGATTGGCTCTTGGGTCGGCATTCGCATTGGTGCTGGCTGGTATTTGGGGCCAAGCGTCGCTGGTACAATTAGATAATGCGCCACTACAAGATGACAGCATCTCTGTTGATTCTCTGATTTCCCTATTTCCCAGAAATATATCAGTTTCTCTGCAGACAAATTTGAATACTGATTTCAAGTTATTGGGCCATGGAGTCCGGACTGTTACATTTCTTGGATTCAAGGTCTATGGAATTGGTCTTTATATTGCAACTAAAGATATCCAGCGCGCACAATCAATTTTGTCGAAGCAAAAAGATTTAGCTTCTGCATTAAGTGATGCCAAAGAGTCGGAAACATTGGTATCGGCGCTTTTGGATGAAAAGGTTCGGTTTATGGTACGCATATGCCCAGTAAGAAACACTGATTTCGGGCACATGAAAGATGGCTTGATCAAGTCGATTTTGGCTCATCCACAGAGCAAGCAAATGCGTGATGTTGTAGGATCTGGATTGGAACAATTGCGTGAAGTATTTAGGGGAAATCGTGGATCCGTCCCTAAAGACCACTTAATGTACTTGGAGATTATCGATGGTGGTAAGTTGTCTATTAGTTACGAGAACCCAAAGCTGCATAAGATTGAAAAAATGGGTGTTGTTAATGAGCCTATGATTAGTCGTGTTTTATTTTTGCAATACTTGAGTGGCAGCAAACCATTAAGCGAACCATTACGCAAGAGCTGTGTTGATGGTTTCCTTGGCTTTTCCAACTAACAATCTCGTTTGTTGTATGTCAATAAGTAGAATTTGTACGGAATATAAAAACATGCAGGGTGTAGTTGAATTAACACCCTCGAATTGTATATAGATTAGGTTATGTTTTTAAAATTTAAGAAATGTATGCGCAGTGGATAAGCAAATTGTAATGTGCGTTAAATATACAATAAGTTTATTCAAAATAATCAAAATACCTGAATTATAGTGAAAATGTCCAGCACGTTTAAGTAAAACTTGAAAGGCGAATACTGAAAGGGGTGAATACACACTAAAGAAGTATAAACTAAGATTTTAAAGATTTAGTGAATAAAATTCTCAGAATTGAGGCCTCTAATGGTTTAAACACTGGACTAGTGAAATTAAAAAAGTTAAAATAGATCTGGGTTTCTAAAAGGTAATCAAAAACATAGATTGTAAAACTGCTTGTTACGAATTGACCTAATAAACTTTAGGTCTCGTAGAACCATCTTAATACACTAAGAAGTACAAAATCATGAAAAATTGACATATATTCGCACTCATAATAATACACGAATGTATGCCAATTCAATCAAAATAGAAAATCAATTCATATTCATACTTGTCTATTTATAAAAACCTTATATATATTTTCATCAATAGTATGCAGTGGATTTGTGCTCAAGTTTCTCCATTTCTTTTGGTTAATCATTTATACACATTGGGCAAGAATCGAACTAAAACATCTTAACGTCAAAAATAATTAAATTACATGATAATAGACTCGTGCTCAACATTGTTAGAAATGGACTTGTGAGGCAAGACCTTAGCACCGTTGACGTAAATCTCATTCTTAATCTCGACGTCGTCACCCAAAACAGTAACACCTTCGGTTCTGGCCCACTTACCAATGCGAGAGTTCCATCCAACAATAGTGGACTTGACCCAAGCGTGGTCCTTGACCTCAGAGTTGGCCAAGAGAACTGAGCGTTGGATACGAGCACCCTCACCAACAACAACGTTGGGGCCAATGGTTACATTGGGACCGATCAAGGCCAGGGGGTGGATTTTGGCAGTGGGGTCAATCAAGACATTACCGCCGTGCACAAAGTTCTCAGTGCACAATTTCTCGGGGCTGCGTTGCGACAACGAAGTCAAGTAAAGACACGTGCCCGACAAAAAGTCCTTTGGTTGACCCACGTCCATCCAGTAGCCCTCCAAGTCAAACGAGTACAACAGGCGCTTCTCCACCAACTGAGGGAAGGTCTCCTTCTCAATAGAAGTAGGCTTCATCTCAATCAAGTCGATAACCTCAGGGTTCAAAATGTACAAACCAGCATTGATTCTGTTACCAACAAACTCAACTGGCTTCTCAACAAAGCGGTCAATCAAGTTGGGGGTGTCACGGTCGTGCACAATGACACCATACTTGGAAGGCTCGTCTACCTTAGTGGCGACAATGGTACCAGCACCACCGTGAGCACGGTGGAAAGCAGCCAACTCCTCAAAAGGGTAGTCGCAGATCACATCTGAGTTTAATACGAAAAAAGGCGAGTCGTCCTTCTTCAAAACCTTTTCTGCCAACTTCAATGGTCCAGCAGTGCCCAATGGCTCTTCCTCAACGGAAAATGTGATCAGAACACCGTACTGCTTCTCGTATTCTTGCAATGCAGCCACCATCACTTCTGGACGGTAGTTGACAGCAAGTACGATGTCGGTGACACCAGCAGCAGCAAGTGCCTCAATCTGGTGCAGAATCATGGGTCTGTTACCAAACTCCACCAAAGGTTTGGGGAGGGTGAGAGTCAAAGGTCTCAAACGCGTACCGTAGCCACCTACTAAAATCAATCCCTTCATCGTAGTTTAAGGAGTCAAGGAATCAAGGGGCAAAAATAGCACAGAGGGGTCTTGGCCGCCAACCTTTATACCTCTATTGCGCGTTAGCCTTTTGGAGCAGGCAATGCCGGGCTCCCTCAAAAGAAACGAGTTACGAAAGAAGAAAAAAAACAATATTAGGACACCGCGAATATCCAATGAAAGTATATAAAATAGAAACGAACTAGGTTTACAGGAGGATACCAAGACATTAACCTTTGGTGAAAAGAAGTATGAGTGATTTCAGATAGTGGCATACGATATATATCATCTTTAGATTCAAGCTTAGTAACGAACCGCTAACAAGTCGTTAGAATAGCGAGTGGTTTTTCCCCTGGTGCAGTATTACCATCATCAGGGCAAACGCGTCGCGTTTATTTTTGGTGTTTACTATTTGTTGAGCTGTTTTTGTTTATTGCTGGCTTTTGTATATTGTTGAAACGTGGCCTTTTGGGTAATAGAAAGAACTGATGAATTGGTTAATTGATGAATGGGTTGAACTTACATTTCATGTTCGGTTCAAATTGCTACTAGATCATGCCAAGTCTTACAGATTCATGCCAATTAGCATTAAAATCAGGTGGCTGATCATTCAAATTGCAACGTAGATTTACTTTATTGGCATTATAGTTATTTTGGCTTCCAAATTTAGACTAGCCGCACAGCAGTAGTCCATTATTGCGGTATAGATGTGTTTTATACAATTGCAAGCTCTATAATTTTTCCGGTGCTTCTGCCAGAATTACCGGAATAAAGTGCTATAGAAGAAAGACAACAATTACGGTAGAAGCTGTAGGAAAGAGCGCCCATTCAAATCGAAACCGATATAAACTTTTTAAACTCTTTGGGCCTTGTCATAAGGTTTAGTTTTACATCTTGTATCATAAACCGTTTTCATTATCACTACTTGCCTCTTTAGTACGGCGTTCGGCTACTACTATTTTTTTAGTTTTTCAAACCATGATAAAATTTAGGGAGCTGCGGCGTTATAGGTACTCAGGGTAGTAATAGCATGATAACGCTGTTAATGGACATGTTTTGTTATTGTTTATAAATATGTTTCGGCTTTTGTTTATACTACAGCTTTTATATTGACATGTTACGTATTCTTAGTCTATCATCTGCACGGAGTGAGCAAAGCTGGGAAAGCGTACCTGCGGCATCCCCAATCTGGGAAAAAGTGATTTCAAGGACCAGCGTAGTCAAGAAGTAATTGACGTAAATTGAATGAAATAAAATGAAGTGAAGTATAGTAGGGTGAGATAAGATGAAATGAAGCAATACAAATACGGCAATGAAGTGATAATAAATTGTTTATAGTTTTTTTTTAAAAAAAAAGAGTAAACGGTAAGAATGAGACGATGTAGAAGTAAAAACAGTGTAACATGTATAAGAAAATAATATGAAAGCGAATTAACAAGAGAAGTAAGACAAGAAAATAAAAAAAAACGGAAATTGTAAAGATAATTGAGAAAAGAATTGAGGTTGTATGAATACCTATAAAAATAATTAAATAGACAGCAAAAGGCATGCCTCGCCATGCTTGTATTAAAACCAAAAAAGTGTAGTATATTAGAGTTGTTTCCGAATCAGTAGCATAATTTAACAACATTTGACTTGAATACTTGCATTTTTTGAGGTAGTAAGGCATTTATAGCCGAACTAATTTTATAACCGGGTATTATAGCTGTATTTACTGAGGCCGGGCTAACCAAAATTTAATACAAATCACCTTAACGAAGTACCAGCAAAGCAATTGTATTATGTCTTAATCAAAGAAAAAACATACTACTATTTATCTCAATCAATCTCTCATTTCAACTGTAGTCTTGTCAACATTGATTCTAATTCCTGCAAACCACAATTTCATTACACTTGGCTTATAACTTGAATATGTTTAAACATCGTTTATAAAGCGCATCCTGTGTAGTATAGTTTATCTTTAGGAAGTAGCCTATTTCCAGTGGTATCCTACTTGATATAATTGATATTTTGTTGCTAACAAAAATTGCTTTGTCTGTGAAACTAAACTATGATCAAAATACTGTTATGTAGAATATATAACTAAGCTTTTGTGTTACAACAAAGCTTACATAAAATCTAAAATGTTACTGTGGTTTAAAAGTTTAAGCTCCATGCTATTATGTTTTGGTTGCAGTTGCAGTAAATACTCTCTATTGGTATTTTCTTTTTTCGATAAGACAAAACCTCAATCAACTTTGTAATCATCTTAAAATTTACTAATTATCTTCAATTATATTCAATATCTCCACATATTGTTGCTTCTCCAAATATTTTATATGTTGTAACATGTTACTTTAATTGTTTCGAGTTATTTCTTTCCCAGTTTCTCAAATTCTGATTACTTCTTAAACCCCTTTATACCCAATGGCTATTTGTATATGATTAGATTTCATAATTTTTTCACCCATATTCTTGACACACAATTGAGCGTATAGTCACATTACAATCTCCTGAAAACTCTTTTTCCAAAAGCAATGTACACAATTTTTTAGTTTTTTTGGTTATATTAATTCTGGGATGAGAAAACCATGTGTCAGGGTATTTTATCTTAAGGTTCAAAAGGAAACATACGCAACATTCCTACGTAGTTATTCCATATATTATTGAGTTGCATTGTGAAAATTATTGACTTATCCTTTCATGGGAAATTTAGAAGCTTGAAATAGTACGAACATGAACGCAAATTTATATGACAAAGCGGATATTCAATTGTAAAATGTTTCAATTTTAGAATGCTGCTGATAAAACAAATGTATGGCATGCATTGATTAATTTAAAATTCAGTCGTTATTGGTAAAAGATTATTCACAATGAGCACGCCTCAAGTTGATGTCAATAGTTTGAACTATGTAAATGTTCGTGAAAGATATAGCTCATCCCAAATTGGAATCATCAAATTCCGAAAGATCGAGGGATATTAGTGTTGATTCAGCGTCTTTCAGTGAAAATAAGGCAGTAGAAACACTAAAGTTTAAATTTAAAATAAAGATATCTATTGAATGCACTTGTTTGATAAACAAATGACCCAATAATAAGTTACCTTATAATTGTTAGTAGTTTTGTGGTTTTGACGTAATTATTGCTCATCTTTCATCTATCTTCCTTATGTTAATCTCTCTTTCCAAGCAAGACAGCTTGAGATTGTAACTTCCCCTCGTGCTTTCCTAATAATCTTAACCTTGTATACGGGAAAGCTCCAATGCCCTGTCTAAAACCTCATTGACTGATGGACGAGAAATGCTGTCCAAAGTCAAACAATAGTCAATAAGCGATATCAATTCCAGAGAGTAACCAGCGCGGTTCTCTGGAATGGAATACTTACCCTGGGTTATAGCAACGCTTATATTAGCGCCCTGTTCTAATTCAAGCTTTTCGAATGGGGATGAGCCAAAACAACAGCAATAAAGTAAACATCCGAGAGACCACACATCAGTTTTCTCAGTTATTTCACAGTTGGTAGCCACATCCAAAAGCTCGGGCGCACGGTATGGAAGTGTACAGTGTTCCAGGGCAAAATCAGTCATACTCAACGCTTGCTGGCGATTTTTTATCAGCACCCTAGCTTTTGAACACGAGCCTAAGTCTACTAACACCGGTAAGCCTTCAGCTGATATCATAACATTGGCAGGCTTGATATCGCGGTGGGCATATGGGACCACCTCCGACATTTCAGTCTCTGAGCCTTGTGCTAAAAGAGTTTCGCCTTCGCTCGCAGTACCAAGAAGTCCATCTTCCTCGGTGTCTTCGGCTGGTCCAAGATTGGTCTGTCTGCTCTGTTTGTAGCTATGCATCACCTTCAAGCCACGGCAGATCCCCACAAATATCCTGAGAATCTCTGCCTCCTCCATCTGCTCACCATTCAAGACATTGATGTTTATCATGTCTTGGAGCGATCTCTCAAAATATGGAAGCACAATGTAAACCGATTTCAGTCCATCTGGCTCGTCTATTATCGACTCTTGTATAGATTGAACAATGTATGGCGATTTAGAGTCTGCAAATAGATGGTAATTGCGCACCTCTCTCGTAGCATTTTTGAAAGATTCATCTGTAGCGCCAAATGGGCACCTGATCTTCTTCAACGCGTACAACGCGTTATTGTTGCTATCGTCTGCTACCAAGTACACGTATGAAAAGCCTCCTTCACCAAGTAACCTAATGATACGAAACCGATGATTATTGATAGACACACATGGGTTCCGAAATGATGGAAAGCACGGGAATATAGCACTCAAAAGCTGTGCGATGACATTCATCATTTCCTTCGTTCAGTAGCGCTCTTGCTGTTTATATATAAATATATATATGTGGAGTGGCATCTGAATCATCACTTTTCTGATCAAATTGAACCAAAACAAAATTTCAGCCCACCAGACTAGCCAGTCCGCCACCACCGCCATCAGCAAGCAGTCAGCCACAATGGCCAGTCCGTACAGCACCTCCAACTCAATATCGCTATCAGCACAGGGAGGCCTGAAATCAGTATCATCTTCTTCCGGGGGATACCCAGCCTCTGCAGCATCACCTACTAGGGGAAACGACGCAATGGAAATAGATGTTCCAAAAGCCGATGACGATAACGCTGATTACGATACTAATGGTGATAGCATTAAGAGACTTCGTGAATTAGAGGTTCTACCAGACTTATTCAACCTTTTGTATGATTTGGAGACGGGGACTATACTGACAAAAGATTTTGATAACCACGCCGGGAGCATTCGTCTAAAAATAGGTACTATCAAACAGTGTTTGCAGGAAGTGGAAGGCATAAACGAGGGAATTGAGGAGAGAGAACTCAAAATCGATATGTTAAAGAAGAGCAATGCCAATAAATCCAGTTTTCTTGCGAAATTTAAAGAGAAAGTAAAGAATGAGCTCAGCAATGAAGTCTTTGCGAGCAAAAATGATGGCTTGATTCAAGCAGATCACTGAACCTAGCTGCTGTATCGTTTCAGACAAGAATAATATTAGAAGTATTCAAGCCAAGGTGCCGAATCCTGCTATATGAAAGCACAAAGCCATCTCCAGCAAGCCTCTAATCTGCTTCCTACTCAACATTAGGAATATTACATAAAGCTGGTATTTTCCCACCTCTATTGTCTTTGCATGAATTTTACGGCTAAAGCGGCTTCCTCTATTAACCCATTCTGCTCAGGTTTATGGGCTAAAGGAAGACGGTGATGGTGGTTGATGGTGATGGAGAGAAAAAACATTTTCCAAAGTGCATCGACATCGCTAACAATCTTCATCACTATAATCCTCAATGCTGAGTTCTATTCTCGATAGAGTCAACAGCTTTGCCAATTCGCCCAACCATCCAGCATTGACAATTGGGTTGGTGTTGTTCACTTTTTTGTTGCTCGTTATTGACGTATTCACGGGCTATGCCTTGACCGAGAGTTTTTCATTGTACCCAGGAGCTCCACTCCATTTTGATTTGAACCGTCTTTCCTTCTATTCCATGCTCCACAAGGGTCTTTTCCACTGGTTGATGAACGTGGTTGGGTTGTTCACGCCTATGGCTCTTTTTGAGAAATCGCATGGAACCGTTTACACCGGAGTTACGCTAAATCTTTTGACAGTGGTTGCAGGGTTGCAATACTGCTTGGTGGGGATTTTCTTGTACCCAGACGTACATGTAGTTGGTCTTTCTGGGTTGGTGTTTCTGTTTTTTGCCTACGTTGCAGTCAAGGAACACCTGGTGCAGCCTGTTCTTTATAGGTTCGTTGTTCTTGGAACCAACGTGGTCATTCCCACCTTATACCTGCCCATAATCTTCTTGTTCTTGTGCCAGCTTCTTGTGCCAGGCTCCTCGTTTTTTGGGCATTTGGCGGGTATCTCTTCTGGCTACTTATTGGGCAACAATTACTTGCGAATCCTCTATCCTCCCTCAAAAGTGATATTGTTTATCGAGAGAAAGCTCTCTATTGTTATTGGCAAATTGGATGGTATTGTGGTGTACTATAAGGAAGAGGATGCAATTAATACTAGAAGCGTGGCCTACAACCCTATTTTGGGAAATGATATTGAAGTTGGCACAATGGAAACCACTGAATCCCCTGTATTTAGAGGTGAAGGACATCCATTGGGCACTTAGATTATAGTTTTTAAGGTATTTTCCAATTGTATTTAATAGAATGCCTGTTTTATAAGCTTTTTTGTTGTAAATTTTTGCCTTTCGGTCACATTAATGATCTTTCAAACCTTTTGCGTTGCCACTCGATCAATTCCACAACCCCCTGTCTTTCTCGTTGGTCCTTTTCGTGGTCTTTCTACCAATTTCGCGACCTTTTTAATATATACTATTGGATCAAATCAAATACTGCCAAACATTTATTGAGGGAAAAAAATTACCCCCAAATATGTTTCACTGGGTGGTCTAGGGTCCAATTTTAATGGATACATAGCCGTCACAGAGACATTATTGGCAACTATGGGATCATCTGGTAAGACGGCTATTGAAAAACTTGACTTGTGTGACTCTGCTGTGTCTAAGCAGGAGCCTCAGGCCCTGGAAATTCATCGTTCTCCGGTCTCCACATATTTTAATGAACAAGCTTCCAATGCAAAAGTCAAACAAAAGGCGCCAATGGCGCTTCCGAAGAAGAAGAAGAAGCGTCCTAAACACAAGAACAAAACATTGCAAGTGGCAGAAGCTCGTCCACATGCCGAAATTCAAGCTTTAGACAAGGTAAATGGAGAATATAATGGAAGTCAATCGTTGCAAATGGACAATAGTTCAATAGGCACAACTGGGGAAGAAAGCGTAGGTCATAAGTTAGAAAGTGATGTTTCGGAACAAAGACTTGGAATAAAGCGTGGAAGTGAAATAAAACGCGGAGGTGAAATAAAACATGGAGATGGTATAAAACATGGGGATGGTATAAAACATGGCTTTGAACAAAATTATGATATTGAAATAAGCCATGATTATGGCCTTGGTATAAAACATAATCTTGAGTATGAAAATAAGCAACTGCAAAAGCTCCCACCTCTGTACAGCCCAAGAAAACAGACTCTAATGAGACACCAAAATAACAAATGTAATGTCAAGGATTTCTATATCAACCAGGCTAAGGAGAATTTAAGGTCAAGTAAATATGAAATGGCAACTCATGTTATTTCCGATGATAAAATTGAACGATTGACTGACTATAGTGTGGAACAAACCAGCTTGAATATGGATGAAAAAGTTACATTATTTAAGTACAAATCATCGAAAATACTCGTTTATGATGAACAGCACAATAGCACTGACTCTAGCTCTACTGGTAGATTACTAGGACACGGTGCTTTTGAAATATTCCAACTTCATAAAGGGGATGTCACGTACTTGTCATGTGGTCCTTCTTTTGTTTACCCTCTATTACCTAAATTAAAGATTTTGCGCACAAGTTTTAATCAATTTATTCTTCCATTAGTTAACCCTGAGAGATACTGGAAAATCTCTATTAACTCAGAGGAGCCTAATGTTATTGGAATACTAGAGAATACACTTGAGCGGGTCGTTAGGTATCAAAATTTATTCTTTAGTGATTCAAAGGGTATTCCTAAGGAATTGAGCCCACAGGAATCATCTCCAACGCTACAGGCTATCAGTAGTATTAGTGAACAACCAGCAGAGCTCAAAGCTCTATCTTTGATCGACGAAGCCGAGTCTCATGTCATTACAGAAAATGAACTACCAGTGGACTTCAGTTTCCCACCTTTTTCAAATAATATACCCGAATCACCTCCCTCTGCACCCATATCTCCCCGTCAAGAAGCTTTATTGCAATCTGGAAAATACGGCCTGTCTCCAATAGAAAATAACATTATTCTGGGTTGGAGATTGGGAAGAAAGGTATCAAATAATTCAATTTCAACTTCGGTGGCATGTTTCGACAATAAAAGAAAGCAGCAATTAACACAACTAGACAGTCAAACTAATAAGTTAATTCCAAACCTACAGCAATCACAGAGTCATTTAAACACTGAAACCCAGCAGCTTTCAAATCCATTTTTTAACAGATCTAAAGTGCCTGATATAGATGAAAAATCTAATTCCTCGATGGACTCTTTACTTGATGAGTATGATGAAAATATTTCTGTTTCGCAATCGATAGGTTTTACTCGATCTCGTCCTCCATCAAGAGCGCAATCTATAGTTTCATCTTCATTTTTGAAACCTGTGAACTACTTTAGGAACTCATATCTCAGGACAAATACTGAAAAGGACGACCAATCTTTACAATATACGATTGAAAAGGAAGATTTTCCAACTACCTCTCTAAGCGAGTATAATAGAACTCATAACATGACCCAGGGTTATCTTGAAAAGTCCAGAAGATCATCCAAGAGTGAATTGTATAACCCAGAGTCAAAATGGATGGAGCCAAATACTCTTAGGCGCGAAACAAATTCTCGCATTCCAAAAAGCAGATCAAGCTACACTATTAACAGCAATATTCGTCAAAACCCAGATTTGGATTATGCATTTCACAATATTTATAAGTCCATTGCGCAGAAAACTCTACACCAGCCTGGCGATGATGATAGCAAGTCCATAAAATCCCTCTATCATCCCCGAATATATCCTAAACCATCTCGTGCTAGATCTGTGATAAGTTTAGATAACAGAATGTCATCCCATGACTCTCGCCAACTGCGCAACTCCAGTCTGAGAGTTCCGGTCCCAAATACTAAACTACAAGGTGCCCCCCCTTGCAATGTTAGGTTAAGCTCAAATGATGTTTACAAGATTGTAAGTTCAAATCGCAAAGCTTCAGTGCAAGACACTTCACGCAATTACAATCCTATTAACGAAAGAGCTGGTTTTGCAGCTAGACTATTTGGCTGGTGAAAATTCACACACTAAAATACACCCCCTTGAACAATACGAATAGTAGGGACAGGGGTCAAATCGTAAGCATTGATTTTCATCAATACATATATATTGTTTATGAGATATTATGGTGGGATCCACTTCGTTTTCATACTAAAAATCAAAAAACCAAATGTAACGGATGTGCCACACTGCAAATGAAACAACAAAAAGTATAGAAAAAGGGGTTATATATACAAACAGGTGGTAACGTAATATAATTCTCTCATAAAAAGATTCATAAAGTGTCCATTATTTAATGGGTCGGACTATTGAATGATGCAAGCATGGCAGTGAAGTGAATTTAGGCGTCAGTGTTTTTGAGAAATAAACTAAAAATCCGATATGAATTAGTAATAATTCGGCAGATTACCAGTCGAATAATAGTAGAATTATTGATAATCTTTTAGTTTCTCTTTGTCTTCTTCCTTCATCAGTAGGGGTAGTAGTATTTACACGCACACTCATGTTGATCATTCTCTATTATTTTTGTCTAGACTGCAAGCATTTAAAGTTGGGGGGCACCAGGAACTGGGTTTCCATTAGCATCAATCATACCTTGCTGCATCATCATGATCTGTTCGTTACCAGCAGACTCAAATTGCAAACCCAAACCTAACTTGGATGACTCTTTGGAGTGATCGATTTCACCGGAAAACAACAAAGATACAGTTGGCAAGACTCTCTTCTCCATGAAAGCAGAAACCTTACCTGTCGAGTCGATTTGACCTCTGAAAACAGCAGCACGATATTCATATTTGGCACCCATGGTGGTTTGACCATCAAAAACTGGTTCATAGCCAATAGGAGTACCCATCAAGCTATCAGTCACAGGCTTGAAGGAAGCGCTCAACTGGGTTTCCAAACCAGCCTCAACTTTGTCAGTTACCTTTCTCCAGAATGAGGCAATCAAAGCACCCTGTGCCTGAAGCTGGGCAGAAGCAATCCAGTTGCCGTTGTTATAACGAGCAACATAAGACACAGCAGTGTCAGGAGGGTTGGGACCGGCCTGATTAGAGTACATGGTCTCCAAACCCACAGCAAGCTTGGGGCTCAAGGATTGCAAGAGAGAACCCACAGCGACACCCGAGAAACCACCATACAAAAACGAAGGGTTCAAAGTCTTCAAGTTAATGGAAAAGTCCGAGGCTTGGTAGTCCTGCTCCAATTGAACCATCGAAGGCTGGCCGTTAGCAAGTTGCAAGGTAAGCTTGGAAATGTTATGCTTGTCCCAGCCGTAGTTGATTCTTCCACTGAAAGAAAAATCATTGTCAATGTTACCCTGGACAAAGTAGTCATCAGTGGCGTATACAGCAGAAAATGCATAGGAGGGTAACACTGGCGAGCCTACAGACAAAGTATGCGATGTCTGGAAGGCTGGAGACATGGAAAAGGCCTTGTTCAAGTCGGCTCTCAAACCGGAGAAGAAGTACTGGTTCAAAAACACATCGCGTGTGACTTCCTTGTTCAAGTTCTCAATGGTGCCTGGATTTTCCAAGCCCAAAGACTTACGGTGCTCGCCGATAGTAGTGTAAACATCGTTCAAGTACGAGAATACAGGGTTGGATGACCAGAACCCATTGGCCTTGGGTGGCTGAGGAGTCACCGCTGGCAACGTGGGGATGTTCAACTTGGATAAGTCACCCAAGGCAACTGGCGATGCAGACGGAGCTACTTGTGGTTGCGACATTGGTATATACGTGCAATTAGCTGTAAATAAGCTGGCAAGAAGGTGAAAGGGAACAAAGGGTGGTTACCGGATTGAAAGCTGCTTGTGTTTGCCTTCCTGTCAAATCAGAGTGTTGGCCTTGAAAAAAATTTTGCACTTAGAGAGGGCGTCTGGGATGGCAATTACGCTGGCTTAACTATGGTAATGTCATAGTTAGTCAGTATGTCCCTGTGTAATATTGGGAATGAAGATTAGGTAATCGTTGATTAGGTAATTCGTTGATTCGGTAAACCATTGATTAGGTAATTTGTTTGGTAAGGGAACAATATTTGCTATATATTTCATTATGTAATATTGATGTCATATTTGTATCTGGTAAGTGCACGACTTCTCGGAACATCCACGCAGCTATTTTTTTCTATAAACACTATTATCTTTCGATTAGAAAAAAGAGTCTCGGACTCTTTCCCTCGCTGGTAGTGTACTTATTCCAAATTTGATCCTGGCACGCTCTTTTTCCACAATCATTTATCAACTACACACATTCACAGATACATCCCTTAATTTGATACATACAACTAGAAGTATGCGAATAATGGATCACCTTGCACCCCGTATCATCACATGCTGTCTTCCATAAAACGTAAAATCCGGTCCTCACACTCTGCAAATCACGCCGTATTCGGCCCTCGAATCCCCGAAGTCCCTTTTTTCTTGTGATCTCAGGTGACGAACCTAGTAGGGAGGTATCACCAGTTGGCACGATGTAGGGGCGTTCACTCATCACGTTGTTGTAGTTGCGCACTCAGCTTTTAAAGAGACTAAACGGCCAACTGGCAGAAAGCACCCTTATTGCCAATGACAGTATCTATCGTTAACGGAACAAACAGTGTAACGTTGCATGCTCTGGGCAAGGAATTGCTAGAGGAAGCAATAAGCTTCTATACCAATTTGATTGGGTTCTCAATACATTCTGAGAAGGCAGAAGCAATTTATTTATCCAATGGTGAAAGCAACACGACCATTAAGTTGTGTTTGGGTGATGGACTCACCAGTGAAGCGATTGATGAGAAGAACGCTCAGTTGAAGAAGATGACAGGGTCAGATTGGCGGTCTTTGGAGTCGTCGTTTGTGTTTAAGACACAAAATCTCAACCAACTCATATCCAAATTGCAGATGTGCAAAATGCCGGTTCAGATTAATCCCAATGAGTTATATCCTGTTGAAGCGTACACCATGGATCCGTTGGGTTACATTGTGGGATTTAGTGCCATGGGAAACCCCATGACGCTTGTACCATCGGTTGCAAAGTACACTTCTCTGATTCCAAAGTCTGCTATGATGTCTAGCTCGGCGTCGGAGCTCTATCCTGCTGAAAAGGATGAAATAGCTGAAACGAACAATGTGGGTAGAAACATTGCAATCATGACCTCGGGAGGAGATGCTCCTGGTATGAATGCCAATGTTAGAGCAGTTGTACGTGCTGCGATTCACAGAGGTTGCAAGGCGTATGCTGTAATGGAGGGTTACGAAGGTTTGGTCAGAGGCGGGCCTGAGTACATTAAGGAAATGTCCTGGTTAGACGTTCGTGGTCTTCTTTCAGAGGGTGGTACTGCTATTGGTACCGCTCGTTGTATGGCTTTCAAAGAGCGCGCAGGAAGACTTAAAGGATGTAAGCATTTGATTGACGCTGGCATTGACGCGTTGATTGTGTGTGGTGGTGACGGTTCCTTGACTGGTGCAGACTTGTTCCGTGCCGAATGGCCTTCTTTGATTGCAGAATTAAAAGACACTAAGGTCATCTCTCTGGAAACATACGAAAAGTATAAGCACTTAAACATCTGTGGTACTGTTGGCTCTATTGATAACGATATGGCTACTACTGACGCTACCATTGGTGCCTACTCGGCCTTGGACAGAATCTGCAAGGCCATTGATTACATTGATGCCACTGCAAACTCTCACTCTAGAGCATTTGTGGTTGAGGTAATGGGTAGACACTGTGGATGGTTGGCATTGATGGCTGGTATTGCAACCAGTGCTGACTACATTTTAATTCCTGAAAAGCCCTCGTCTTCTAAGGACTGGCAAGACCAAATGTGCCAGATTGTGTCTAAGCATAGATCCAGAGGCAAGAGAAAGACAATTGTTATTGTTGCGGAGGGCGCCATTACTTCGTCGTTGGATCACATTTCAGCCAACGATGTCAAGGATGTTTTGGTAGACAGATTAGGCTTAGACACCAGAGTGACCACTTTAGGTCATGTCCAGAGAGGTGGTACTGCTGTTGCGTACGACCGTATTTTGGCCACCTTGCAAGGTGTCGAGGCTGTTAATGCTGTTTTGGATTGCACTCCAGAAACCCCATCGCCATTGATTGCCATTGAAGAGAACAAGATTGTTAGAAAACCACTTGTGGAGGCAGTTGAAATTACTAAGTCGGTTGCCACCGCCATTGAAAACAAAGACTTTGACAAAGCTATGTCTTTAAGAGAATCTGAGTTCTGTGAGCACTTGCAAAACTTTATCGCCATGAACTCTGCTGACCATGACGAGCCTTCTTTGCCTGTGGAAAAGAGAAAGAAAATTGCCATCATTAACATTGGTGCTCCTGCTGGAGGTATGAATAGTGCCGTATATGCTATGGCAACTTACTGTATGTCCCGAGGCCACACCCCTTATGCAATCCACAATGGTTTTGCTGGTTTAGCCAGACACGAGTCTGTACGCTCTTTGGAGTGGTTGCAAATCGAAGGCTGGAACTCAATCGGTGGTTCAGAAATTGGTACCAATAGACAAACACCTGAAGAGACTGATATTGGCATGATTGCATACTATTTTGAAAAGTACGAGTTTGATGGTTTGATTATTGTTGGTGGTTTTGAAGCATTTATGTCTTTGAGCCAATTAGAGCAAGCCAGATCCATGTACCCTGCATTCAGAATACCCATGACGTTGATTCCCGCCACCATCTCCAACAATGTGCCAGGTACGGAATATTCTCTCGGTTCTGATACATGTTTGAATGCGTTAGTAGATTACTGCGACGTTGTTAAGCAGTCTGCATCCGCGACTAGAGATCGCGCCTTTGTTGTTGAGGTCCACGGAGGTAACTCTGGTTACATTGCCACTTTTGCATCTTTGATTAGTGGAGCAATTGCATCCTATGTTCCTGAGGAAGGAATTAGCTTGGAGCAGTTGGAGGCTGATATTAAGCATTTAAGAGACGCTTTTGCTTCTGAGCATACCTTATCCAAGGCTGGTAAGCTTATTATCAAGAGTATTAATGCTTCGGAAGTTTTGACCACTGATGTTTTGTCTGATATTATAAAGGAGGAGTGTAAGGGTGAATTTGATGTCAAGACTGCCATTCCTGGTCATGTACAACAGGGTGGCTTGCCTTCGCCCATTGATAGAACCAGGGCCGCCAGATTTGCCATTAAAGCTGTTCAATTCATTGAAGATAGTTATGATTCATTAGTTGAATACCAAAACTGCATTGACTTCCCTATTGATGATAAGAAGATTGCCAACACAGCTGCCGTCTTGGGAGTCAAATCTTCGCACTTGAAGTTCACATCTATCAGACGTTTGTATGATTTTGAGACTAATTTGAAGACTAGAATGCCGGGGAAGATCCACTGGAACGCAACCAGAGATATTGTTGACCAATTAGTTGGTAGAGTTTCTGTTTCGAGAGGATAATAGTCTGTACCAGTGTATTTGGCCTTTTTGTCTTGTATAAGTTATTTGCTTGATTTTATAAGTAGTTTTAATATCTAAACTCATAGAATAGCGTTATTTAGTTGGTTTAACTATGTAAAATTGGGTGCAAAAACTGTTTCTTGTTGCAAAAATTTAGAATTTTCAACAGTAGCAGTTAGCGCTCAACCCAACAAAAGGAATTGTTGCAAAGAGAAGAAGATAGTAATTCCTTGACTGTGTGCTCCAGAGAAATGGATGAAGAGAATAATAAGCACGAGCGCTCTCTGTGTCCGCTAGGTTTTCTGGACCAAACTCCCCCAGTTAGACCGTTTTCCCTGCTAAAAACTCACGATGATGACTCCACAACCAATCCGCAGACGCAGGATATCTTGGTCAGCACAAACTTTATTGTCAGGCTAATACATTCCTTTAAGAAGAGCCGGGATATTGATATTGAAACAGGCCAAGTGAATTTGAGACATGACACATCTGGATTTGCTACAAATTGTATTGCATTTGGGGGTTGCGTGGGTACTGGCTTGCTAATAGCTTCTGGTAGAGCATTAGCACATGGACCAGGACCTCTACTAATTTCATATATACTAGCCTCTACTTTTGTGTTTTGCATGTACCAAGCACTCGGTGAGTTGAGTATTTCAATGCCAGTAAAGGGTGGTTTTACCAATTATTCCCTAAAATACATTGACGAAAGCTGGGGTTGGACTATGGCATGGAACTATTGTATCCAATGGATGCTACTATTACCCACAGAGTTGGTGGCAGCATCTATGACATTTGATTTTTGGCCTGACGCAGTTTCCAAATTCCCACACTGGGCCATCATAACTAGCTTTTACGGCGGTATCTGTATTACAAGTCTTTTCAGCATCAAATATTATGGCTACTTGGAAACACTGTTCTCGCTAATTAAATTCTCTGCGCTTATCATCTTTACCATTTTAGCACTTCTAATCGATGTTGGCGTATTCGGAGATCCCATTGGATTCAGCTATTGGTGCTTTCCTGGGCACGTCTCCCCAGAAGGGTACTTAGCAGGTATCGTCAAATGTACGATAGCTGCTTCCTTTAGTTATATCGGAAGTGAAATTTCGAGTTTAGTGGTTGCTGAAACTAAAAGAGTCCCAGAACAGGCAATAGCCAGGGCATCCAAACAGGTGTTTTGGAGAATGTGCTTGTTGTATTTCATTTCGTTATTTATAATTTGCCTTGTGGTTCCATATACCGATCCAAATCTAGTTGGATCAGGGACCCCTGGGCAAAATACCTCACCATTTGTGCTAGCGCTTGGCAACATAAACAGCAGATTGTTTTCCACGTTGATGAATGTCGTTATTCTAATTTCTATTGTGTCGGTGGGTAACAGTTCGGTGTATGCCTCTTCAAGAACACTATTAGCGCTTTCTCATAATAACCAAGCTCCTAAATTTTTGGAGTATATGGACAAAAAGGATAGACCCTTGGTGGCAATTCTAATATCACTATCCTTTGGTCTGCTTACGTACTTGTCGATCCTTTATCAGCTCAATTCTGAGACGCTTTTCATATGGCTAATGTCCATTTCTGGGGTCTCGGTAATCTTTTCCTATGCCACTATATGTTTCTGCCATGTCAGATTCCGCGCAGTCTTACAAATCCACTCAATCGATCCACTTCACGAGCTACCTTTTAAGTCGTGTTTAGGCATATGGGGTTCACGCTATGGTTTGGTAATAGGTTTGGCCGTGGTTTTTTGTCAAGTATTCTTAGCCATATGGGCAAACATCAAATTTGTTGAGAGACTACAACAGACCTGTGGCGTTGTGGTCATTCTTGTTGTATATGCTTGTCACAAGGCAGTATCGCTGTACAAACAAGGCAAATTTCAGTTGCTAATACCCTTATCTGATATCGATATAATGCAAGGATGCTTTCGAGACAAGCATACTCGTCATTATAATGCTGAGCTCATAGCTGCGAAGCGTAGGCTAGTTGAGGAACAGCCATGGTATTTACGATTGTACCATTTTTGTGTATAGCTCTTCATTTGATCAAAAGTTCATCCAAAGTTTTATTCATATAGACATGAAGGGGGATAGCCAATTTGAACGCTTCAAAGGGAGCATTGACAGTATGTGTATCATGAAATACAGCGAGCGATATATCATTACTAACCATTAGAAATACATGTTTCGATTCTTGAGTGCGCTGACAAGACTTCGATCTCTGCAATAAGACGGGAGGTTGTTAGGCTAGAACAACAAGTCTCCAATCCAGATCTACCAACCTTTGAACAAAAACGAATACAAGAAGCTATTGGATCGCTTTACAAGGTGATTGAAGTTCGTTGTAGTCAGCTAACTGCGCACAAATTTGCATTTGAGGGGGAGCCAATTCTTCCTGATGGTGTGCCTACGACATATAATCCTAATACACCTGAGACCAAGAGCAATACGGAGACTCAAAGTAACACGCATTCTAATATAGTACTGCAGAAGCTTACGACTTCTAGTACCCATGTGTTAATTTCACATGTGTCTATGTCAGTTATATGCGCAGACTCATCATCTGTACACATCAAGGATGCCTCCAAATCTGTTTTACGAATTGAATGTAATGGACCCGTATTTGTGCATGATTTATTTTACCTGGTGCTCATAGTCCGGTGTCATCAATTAAGATTACATAATGTGAAAGGCTCTATCATAATTGTGGAAAGGGTTGAGAATAATAGAGTGATTATCGAAGATTGCAGAGAAATCAAAGTAGGCTATGATACAGTAAAGCCAGAGATTGATGATTTTAATTGGCCCACCAAACAAAAAACTAATCCCCATTTTGAGTATATCTCGGAACATGACGATTATCTGTGGATTGATGAAATGAAGGATGGTCCGATTGGTGACTTTCACAATATACTAACCCTATAATAGAAGTGGATGCCAAATTTCTACTTAAAAAGATTAATGAAAATATAGCTACAACTTTAGACAGGATTTTCAGAAACATGAAGATTTCCTAGTTTTAGAATGTCTATAGTTCAAACTATCAAAGAGCAAGACTATCCAAAAATAAAAATATCCAAAAATAGAACTATACAAGAACTTGAATTGAGATTCAATGAACTTTTGGCTTGATTACAACCATACTAAACTTGAAATGGAACTATTTCTTTGTCTGGAAATCTAAATTTACGAATCTGGCACTCTTGAAGAGCTCTACTTCAATAGTTTGAATTTTTAGTTTTTGACTACAAAGACGCAAGAAAGAACAGTGATAAAGCTCCCAGGATCATGGGTTTTTTCCACTTTACAACGAAATCACCGTTCAGTCTGCTTTTTAATAAAACTTTTAAAAGTGCTAGTTTTTGCTCACTTTGTTTCTTTTAAGCTACTTATTGCTCAACTTCAGAATCTATCATTTTACTGAAAGTTTTTGCTTGATAATCTCTATTCAATACTTGCAAGTACTCGCAAATCAGCCTCGCCAAGTTTCAATAATCACAAGCTATTTATACTTTTTGTTGAATGGGGAAACATTCATAGGCTTAGAAAAGATCTTGGCAGAGGCTACTATTATTCAATATTTATTATATGCTACTGCTACTAGCCTATTAATTTTCGAACTATTTTAAAAAGTTGGAAAAAGAAGCTGTTATTAAGTGATTATTCAACCTTAGACCAAATCTAAGTGTGCACATACTTTTGGAATCAAAAATATCTCGTTTAGCTTGTTTGAGACTATTCAGGCACTACTGGGGCATGTTTTCTATATTGTCTTGTTATGCCAACTATAGATTTTATCAATTAGTTATATCAGTGTTCGTAACCATTAATTATAGTAGAAGTCATATGGAGTCTATTTTGTTTCACAAGCCAGAAGTTTTGTCAAACTACAAAACATGAAGGTTGCTTAAAGGGCCTCGGTGCTATAAGTTTGAATAGTGGGGTACCATAGCCTTATTTGACATTTAGCTTTGGAATATAAATGACATTTAGACCCATAAACAATAAAGAGAGTATTGATATTTATCTAACGGTATATCAATTGAAACAATTTACAACATGCATTGTTTTCATCGGGAAATCACTGTTGGAATTTGTTTGGAGGATGAATGATGTCACTGGTGAAAGCTTTAATTACTAAAATTTATTTAACTGACATAACATTTTAAATGATGATGAATATAATACAATGTACCATTTGAAGTGGTTGAAAAAAGAAGAATTCAAGAATTTTAGCGTTTTTTGTGAGGTGTATTTTGATGGTGAGGTGAAAAAGTGTGATGTTATAAAAAGGTCTTATGTTACAGAAGGTACTATAGATGTTTAATATTAATGAAAATATGAATGAACAATTTTAGCACTACTAAGTTCATTTTAAGATGAAAATTGACTACCTGTTACAGCCTAGACTAAGGCTTAGCTATAAAAATGCATTCATAAACCAAAAACTAAGCCAATTCAATACGATTGATGAAAAATATGGTACTTCATATCTTTCATTCGTATTAATTGCGTTGTTCTTCTAAACAAAAATATTGTTGGCATAATATATTTCTAGTTTCTTTTGTACAATACTGGTTTTTGGATATGAATACTCAAACTTAATTGATGGAAATAAATCAAGGCGAAAAATGTGATACTGTTTTTTGTCATTTCATGATCGATAATAACGATATTTTCCTGTTGTGCTGACGATCTCATATTAAGCTCTAAGCAGTCAAGTTCATATTGATTATCATTGATTATTATCATTTATTTTAGGGAATGTTTTACCGTGTTAAGGAAACAATATGGAACATATTTTCCCTCTGATTAAGGTTGAAGAATCACACAAAATCATTCAAGCTAATCTATTGGCTTTTAATACTCTGTGGCCTTTTGCAAAAGAAATCATGTTGCATCTATATATCGAATACCTGGTTGAATGAGAAATAAGATGAAAATGAAAGGTTTGTCAAGCATATTTAAAGTGAATTGTAAGAAAAAGAGTATATTGGAATAAAATATACTTGACATTAAAACAAACGATGCTGGAACCCATTTATCTATTTATTTGAAATTGCTTATAAGATTCCTGCCACATAAATTCAATATACCCAAGACAATTGAATATTCTAGACATTTTATTATTTCAAAGCTTCACCTTCATCACTTCATCTTCACAACTATTCCTATCATCATTCACACTCCTCATTCAATTTAGAAGCAACCTTCCGAGATACCGAACTCACCTCGGCACCTCGGTGTCTTCATCTCGGGGCTCGGCCCTTATTCTGTCCAAACATGAAATCGTGCTCAGATTTCAACGCAACAAATTCGATATTTGTAACCCATCGGCTTTAATTAACAAATTGCTTTGGTTCTATTAAATTACGCTACTAACACCCTTCATTTTTATTTACAATTACAGGTACTATCTTTGCCATCTTCCTCATATCCGCTATCTCCACTACCAATTGTTCCTTTTATTCTTATACCCCAACTGGCACACCCGCCTATTTCTACAGGATCCCCACATTTTTTTTCTTTGTTGTTGGTTTTTTCTAACCGATCAAATCTCTCCCTCCTGAAAAAAATGTGAATAGCCACACTCACTCCTCTCATTTTTGATACATGCACACGACTGGTGCAACTTGGGTTATAAATACTGTCATGGATCCGGGGTAGTAGGGGATATTGAATTACAGATTTGAAGCTAACCCAACATCATGGCTTTGCAATCGCTTGCTGGAACAGATAGTCACTTTGCTCTGGATGACTCACCTTACATATTCACGAATCTGAGCAATATTCCAATCTCCAAGCTTGTAAGTACGCATTTGCCGTTGCAAGAAAAGTACACTAAGCAGTCAGTTCCGTTGCCAGGAACTGCAAAGGGAGAGTTTTCCGCAATCTATCGTAACTCCGCGTTTCCAAATGGATTGAAGAAAGCAGTGGCACCTGGATTGGAGACTTTCCATGATATGTTTAGTCTTTCAGCCAAAAATTATCCGGATACACCATGCTTTTCAAGTCGTAAATACGATCATTTCAGTGGGAAGTTGGCAATGGAGTATACTGTGACGCCGTACCGGGAAGTTGAGGCGAGAAAAAGGGACTATGGATCAGGTCTTTTGTTTTTGTTGCGTGGATGCCCGTTTATTGAGCCGGAGCTTTATGAGTCGCACAAAAAAATTGTAAACCATGCTGAAGCGCATGGTGATTATTCGGTGGATAATGTTTCCTTTGTGTTGACGATTTACCTGGAAAATCGTGAAGAATGGGTTTTGACCGAATTGATGTGTGCTTCGTTTTCAATCACCAATACTGCCTTGTATGATACCTTAGGTCCTGAGACTTCGGAATTTATCTTACACTCAACGGAGCTGCCGATTGTGGTTGCATCCAAGAACCATATTCAATCAATTTTGGACATGAAACTGGAAAACATCGAGGATTTGGGTCAATTGGTGGTGATTGTATCAATGGACCCGTTGTTTTCTGACCAAGACAAGGCCATGGTAAAATATGCTGAGAGTTTAAAGGTTCAGTTGGTCTCCTTGGACCAAGTTCTTAAGTTGGGTCAATTGTTCCCAAGCCCTGAAATGCCACCAAAATCGCATATGGTACATACAATTAGTTACACTTCAGGAACTACTGGCTCAAGACCCAAAGGAGTTATTTTAACTCAAGGTGCCTCTGCAGCCGGTGCCTTGATGGTGCTCGCGGTTCTTCCTCAAAGACCAGGCCAAAAGGGCTTCGCATTTTTGCCATTTGCCCACATTTACGAGCGCCAAACCACTTTGTTGTCGCTTGCAACAGCTGGTTGTATTGGATTTCCCCGATTCAACGGTACTCCTACGACGCTTATTGAGGATTTGAAGTTATTCAAACCTAATCGCATGGCTAATGTACCACGAGTTTACACCAAATTTGAATCCGTATTGAAGGCAGCCACAATTGACTCAGACTCCATGGTTAAACGTGCCATTTTTTCAAAAGCATTTGACACCAAACAAGCATTGCAGCTGATGCATGATGGTGCCACAGGTGCCCATGCTTTGTATGATAATACCGTCTGTTCCAAATTACGTAGTGTATTAGGATTTGATGAAATGGAGTTTGCAATTACTGGATCTGCGCCCATTTCTCCTTCATCAATTAAATTTTTGAAATCAGCACTCAATATCGGCTTCACTCAAGGCTATGGGTTGACAGAATCATTTGCTGGTATGAGTTTGAGTATTATTTATGAAGCTGAACCGGGTACTTGTGGATCAATTGGTATTACTAGTGAGATGAAATTGAGAGAAATTCCGGAAATGGGGTACTTTTTGACTGATAAGGGCGGTCCAAGAGGAGAACTCTTATTGCGCGGGTCGCAAAACTTTTCGGGTTACTTTAAAAACCCTGAAGAAACTGCAAAAGCTGTTGATGAAGAAGGATGGTTCCATACAGGAGACATTGCTCAAATTACCAGTGATAAAGGCCATTTGAAAATTCTTGATCGTGTCAAGAATTTCTTCAAGTTGGCTCAAGGTGAATATGTTACTCCTGAAAAGGTTGAAAATATTTATCTCTCTACCAACTCTATTTTGAGTCAATGCTATGCTCATGGTAATTCCTTAAAGAGCTTTTTAGTTGGTATTATTGGAGTGGACCCTGTAGCCACTAAAAAGTTTTTGGTGACTAAGTGCCATGTTGATCAAGACACCTTACGCTCGGAGGCTGATGTTTTGGCAAGCATCAATGAAGTGGAAAATAAAGCTGCCCTATTGGCTGTAATGAATGCTGATATTGGCAAGAAGTTGCAAGGGTTTGAGAAGTTACACAATATTTACGTTGAAGTCGAACCTTTGACTTTAGAGAGGGATGTCGTAACACCTACTATGAAACTCAAGAGACCTATCGCAGCTAAGTTTTTCTCAAAGCAAATTGAACAAATGTATGAAGTCGAAGGTTCTTTGGTTAAAAAGTCAAAGATTTAAAAGATTTTTATATTATTATCAAAATATACTTTTAATACATAATAATTATCAAATATTTACTGGTTAAACCATTAACCGTGATTCTCTTAAATTCGTTTATTCAGACATTAATTAAACATGTATAAAGTGTATTATAGCCAAAGATCACAATATTTTGGATATGTTAAATAAAAATAATATTTTATCATTCTCTCCAGTTATATAAAGCGAAATTTTTACATTTCACGACCCTTATTTTCTTCAAGCTTTCGCAATATATATGTGTTTAGCTTATTCCAAATACAAAGATTGAATTCTGTGTTAATCACTATTCAGGCCAATAGTATACCCTTGTTATTTAAAAAGCTAGCGGATGGTCAAACATGTTTATTATTGCGTCATGGATGTTTTATAACATTTGACTTTTTTCGTTTTTTTCATTTTATATGAGATGAACGGGAGGCGTTGGCTAATTCAATATCAGGCTTTCATATTGCATAGCACAAGTAATTAATACATTACAATGGTATGTTTTGCTGGGATAAGTTAAACTAAAGGATTATTAGAAATCAACAATTACTAACCAAAATCATTAGTCTGCTAGCACAATTAGTACAAAAGTTCAAACAAAAGACTTGAATGGGTTGTCGTTAATCGCAGCTCATTCCCATATTTCTGGGTTAGGTTTGGATGATAATTTAAAGCCTAAAGAGTCATCTCAGGGCATGGTTGGTCAATTAAAGGCCAGAAAGGCAGCAGGGGTGATTTTAAAAATGATTCAGGCTGGGAAAATTGCTGGTCGTGCTGTTTTGGTGGCAGGACCTCCTTCTACTGGTAAAACAGCCATCGCTATGGGATTATCGCAAAGTTTGGGTGCAGAAGTTCCATTTACAGCTATTGCTGGCTCAGAAATTTTCTCTTTGGAGTTATCAAAGACCGAGGCTTTGACTCAAGCTTTCCGTAAGTCAATTGGTATTCGGATCAAGGAGGAAACAGAAATTATTGAAGGTGAAGTAGTAGAAATACAGATTGACAGATCGATTACTGGTGGTCATAAACAAGGAAAATTGACTATCAAAACTACTGATATGGAGACCATCTATGAATTGGGTAATAAGATGATTGAAGGTTTGACTAAAGAAAAGGTATTGGCAGGTGACGTGATCTCCATAGATAAAGCTTCTGGAAAAATTACAAAGTTGGGCAAGTCTTTCACCAGAGCAAGAGATTATGATGCTATGGGACCAGAGACTAAATTTGTCCAATGCCCCGAGGGTGAATTACAAAAGAGAAAGGAGGTTGTTCATACTGTATCCTTGCATGAAATTGATGTTATAAATTCCAGACAGCAAGGATTTTTGGCATTGTTCTCTGGTGACACGGGTGAGATTAGGGCTGAAGTGCGTGACCAAATCAACACCAAGGTAGCAGAGTGGAAAGAAGAGGGCAAAGCCGAGATTGTTCCTGGTGTGTTGTTTGTTGACGAGGTTCACATTTTGGACATTGAGTGCTTTTCATTCATAAATAGAGCCTTAGAGGATGAATTTGCTCCTATAGTTATTATGGCCACCAACAGAGGTATTTCGAAGACGCGCGGTACTAACTACAAGTCCCCTCACGGTTTACCTGCTGATTTATTGGACCGTTCTATCATTATTCATACTGCGTCTTATAACCAGGATGAAATCAGAACGATTTTATCAATTAGAGCTGCTGAAGAAGAAGTAGAGTTGACAGCAGATGCATTGGCATTGTTGACTAAAATAGGGCAAGAAACCAGTTTGAGATATGCTTCCAATTTAATTTCTGTATCTCAGCAAATTGCTTTAAAGAGAAGAAGTAACAACGTTGACCTTCCTGACATTAAGAGGGCATACATGTTATTCTTGGACTCAGACAGATCAGTACAATACTTGGAGGAGCACTCAAGTGAGTACATTGATGATAAGGGTAATGTGACCTTCGGAAATAGCGTCAAACCAGAGGGAGATAAAATGGAGACCGATTAATGTTTTACTTGTATTAGAGATATAACAAAGTCAAAGAATGTATTACTTTAAATGTTTTAAACTGTTTTTTTTGTATTGCAAGTGCACACTTTGACATCACACAGAGATGGCACTCAGATTCTATGTAGAGATAAAGAGGTGTGAGTAAAAAACAAAACAAATACTATAAATGAGAGCCAAGAGAAGTGAACTAGTACTAAGGTAGAATCAAACTGCCACCCTTGTTGCTTAGAATCAATTGCTACCCTTGGTGTTAAGAATTAAGGCAATGATCATACCGTACAAACCCAAAACTTCTGCAAAAATAAGAATCAATACAATTCCCACAAACAATCTTGGCTGGTGCATAAATTGCCTCACACCCTCATCTCCCACAATTCCAATTGCATAGCCCGAAGACAAGCATGCAAAACCTACCGATAAACCACAGGCCAAATGCATAAATCCGTTAAACAAGGTATAGTTTTCCGTCGGGGATAATCCTCCAGCAATCAAAACCGCAACTACCAAACCATAAACTGATAAAATACCTGACATAACAACGGGAATCAAAGACTTCATAATCAACTCTGGCTTGAAAGTACCAATACCTGAGATACCAATACCCGACTTAGCGGTACCAATGGCGGCTCCCGCGCAAGACAAAATCATGGCAGCGGCACATCCAGCAAATCCGAAAAATGGCGCGAAGCCGGGGCTATATTCATCACCCAAAATCTCCGACATTACTGTTCTTATACAATGCAAGGATGACCTGGTAATATAGGTTTATCGATCAATATATTGCTGAAGTTTGATGGTTAGAGTGAAAAAAGTTACGTAATCACCAATTCCGATCTAACACGTGTTTTCTCAATATACGACCAACTGTGCTATTTTTTTGTGCGCTCCTGCTCTATTCAAACAAAACAAATAGTGTAAACAACTGAAGATAATCATAGGATCAAGCTTAATGATGGGCATACAATGAAAGGCAACAATGATTTCGAGAAGATAAGCTTATCAAAACAAGATTTGAGACATGTTTACAATCAAATTCTTCGAAGAATTACATCGAAACTTGACCTCCATCTACCAACGTCGAGTTCCGACCCATTCAAGGGTAAGGTTGCAAATAAGCTTGAGCAACACCTTTTAGAAGTGTTTGAAATGGCCAAGTCTGCATTGATAGTAGATGGACATGATCAAATACTGAGTATGATGCTTTCAGACATGTTGACGATGAAACCCAAGGAAATAGTGGAACCATTTGATATACAGACAAACGCCAAATTACGCGATATCCTTGAACAAGTAGAGCGAGAAACTACAGTGCTAACAACCCTCAGGAGAGAGCTACCAATGAAGGCAAAGCAGGAGTATGAGAGGATGGTTAAGGAAACCGACCAGGAGGTCTCAACATTTTTAGCTGAATTGGATAGTAGTGAAATAGCAGAGCTGGACACCAACGGTGCAGCCAACATGGACGATAATGAAACACCTATGGAAGATAATGAAGCATCTAAGGATAATAATGAAACACCCATGGGCAAGAATAAAACAAATTCCGTGAATGATAATTTAGATTTTACCAAAGCAACGGATATAATACCAGGTCTAGAGGCTCTCAGCAATGATTATGAACGACATATTCTTATTCTTGACAATCTTAAGAAAACCATACCCCAGCGAAGGGCTGAGCTTGCGAAGTATGATGAAACCATACGTCTTTTAGAGGATTCGTACAACTACCAGCAGCAAGAGTTAAAATAAGAGACGAAAATTACATGTACTATAATATTTAATGTATCAATAATAGAAAGAAGGTTCAAATTTTATCTAATATATATTTTATTTATCTCTATATCTTTGTACCTAATCATTTCACAAGAACAGACAAAACAGAATAGTTTACACATTAAAAGGGCAAATTATATATTAAAAGAGATATTCTTATATGCGGTTCTTACAGACTCACCTTATCAACTTTTCTTGTCAACTTCTTGCCAAAACATTGGCTTTTGCCTGGTTTTCAAAAACCTTGATAAATTGTGTGCTGTTTATGATTCGCGTTATGGTTTGGACTTAAAATGTATTTGTTTACAGAAAATCCAAATACGGAAGTGAAGAAGACAACAGTCTTTAAAGAGTATATAGTCAAATTGGAACCACTTTTGAGAGTATTTACATCACTAGGTTTTGTTCAATACAAGGTGATAACAATATGGCATCGCCAACCCGCAATAGGGTTGCTCTAAGGTATCTTGAGGCACTTCCAGAGTCAACAGAGTCTCAGGGGAAGCTTCCATTGCAACCATCATTGAAACATAATTCGCCAGGGACTAATAACAATGGAGCAAAGTATAATAATAATGAATTCAAGAAGCCCAAAAATGAGACTAATAAGTTCAATAAGAACGAGGATTTGGATGACTTGGCTAAGCAGCTCAATATTAGTGTTTCGCCATCGAAAACGGCTATACTCAGAACGCGGTTTGAATCACCCTCAGCTACAGTTTCTTCCTTCAAATCTCCTCAAGGTATCAAAGGAAATTTGGCGCATAATAAGGGGAACTCTCCGTTAAAAGGTATTCGTGATCTGCCATGGTTGAATCGAGAAAATAAGTGGGATACACCCACTTCTGATATTTTTGAGAATAAACCAGACTTGGCTACCAATGGCAAATCAGGCTCTCCAGCTCGCATTGCTTTTGAGAACAAATCAAAATTCACCACTAATGATATACTGGGAAGATCACCTGTTCGTGCTGTTTTCGAAAATCAGCGAAACTTGGATAGCAATGACAAACTGGGCTCACCGAGCCGAAATGTTATTGATAACAAGTCAAATTTGGTCTTCACTGGTAAATCAGGATCGCCAAATCGTACTCTTTTTGAAAACAAGATAACTTCGGTTGTGAATGATAAGGTAACTTCGCCAAGTCGCACTTTTTTTGAGAATAAGACTGCTTTGGCTACCACCAGCAAAACAAATTTGCAAACACCTAACATACTTGAAAATAAGCCTCTTTTGGCAAATAAAGATGATGAGCAGCCATCTTGGGCTAAAAAAAACTACAGAGATGTTTTAAATGGATCGCCTACCAGAAAGCTGAATAATGAAACTCCACAACGTTTGAAACCATTATCGGAGAAATTTGATACCCCATCAACAAACAAACCTAACACTATTTCCAGACCTTATTTGTCGTCTCCCAGTAACAGTACTTCTCGGGATTCACCTGGCTACGAATATTTGTGTCGTATTCAGGCGATAAAGAACTGGTTGGTTATTGTTCTCAAAGAGGAAATTAAGCAAGACCCTGTTGAGCTCATATCGTACATCAGAAACGGTATATATTTGGCAAAATTAGCAAATGTAGTAATGTCTACCAAAAGAAATGTTTTCACCAACGACAACAAGCTACACTTCAAACATACTGAGAATATTAACTTATTCTTTCTATCACTTGACTTTATGAATGTACCTGATCTATTTAGGTTTGAGCTGACAGACTTGTATGATGCCAAAAATGTGCCAAAGGTATGGTTTTGTTTACATGCATTGAGCTATATGCTTCACAGAAGCAACCCGTCCTATCCAAAAATGGAAGAACTCAATGAATATGATTTTAGTGATGAAAACATTAGAGTAGCCAACAGAGCACTAGTTGGAACTGGTTTACCAAAGTTTTCAAGCATAGATATGGGAGACCCATCTCTCTCTAATAAGAGTGCCAATCCCAAAGGAATTGCCGCTTCTCCTTCTAAGCTGAAATCAGCTACCCCCGAAATCGATTTTAAAGCAGTTCCAGAAGCTAATTCAAAACCTATGCTCAGACCTGTACTTAAACCAGTTTCCAAGTCTCCGCTTCCTACCCCCAGGTCTCCACTGCCTGTCCTCAGGTCTCCACTGCCTGCCCCCAGGTCTCCACTGCCTGCCCCCAGGTCTCCACTGCCTACTCACAGATCTCAACTTCCTGTTTCTGAATCTATTTCTCAACTTAAGGCTAGTCCTATTTCTCAGGTTCTTTCATCACCTGTTTCTGAATTGACAAACAAGCACTTTAATAAACCGGTATCTCCTCTTTTACAGAAAGAAAGTCCTAGAAATAATGATCTGGCTGATTTAGACCCTTTTGTTGATCATAACTTTTCAGATACCCTTTCACCAGAAGAGTTTAGTTCAATTTTACAACGTCAACCTCGACAATCCAAAAGGGTTGAGTTTGATGTTAATAACTCAACCAGCTACAACGATAACACACATACAGGGAATTCATTCCAAGATCTTAGGCAGCATTCCGTTAATATAACCAAAGTTCAAGCCTTGGTCCGTGGTGCTAATTTTCGTTACAGGATGTTTGTTGACAAAATTATATTAAAGTCAGTTTCTGATGAATTAACGTTTTTAATATCAATAATAAGAGGCAATTTAGTGAGGAAGAAATCTGTTCACAGGTTTCGTGGCGAGGCTATTCTTTCTGAGAGAATCATCTTATCACTTCAAACTGTGGCAAGAGGAAAATTGGCAAGATCACAGTTTAAAACAGAATTGGGCGACTTTGAGACTGCTATATTATCCTTACAAAGTGTCATACGCGGTTCTTTTATTAGAAAAACCCTTGATTCGGTTCGCGTAGATTTAGAAACTGCTTCTGGGTCTATTCTTGAGCTTCAAACCATTATACGAAGAAACTATTTGTACAAAAAGTGGTTCAAACTCATAGTGAATAAATCTGAAGCTGAAACTTCTACATGTAATTTTCAAGCAATCTGTCGCCGGCGTTTATATGAGAAAAACACTCCTGGGAAACATAATTTTGATGAAAACGGCGAAGTCTCGAATATTCAAGCAATATTTAGGGCCAAAAAAGTTAGATATAATATCCAGCATACGCGTGAATATCTAACCAGGAACACAAATGATTTAAAAGAGTTGCAGAGTATTGCAAGAGGGGGTATCACAAGATCACGTTTGTGTAACGAAGTATTGATTGCATTATTTTACGAAGATTATGTGTTAAATGATCTATTTGCAAAGGCCAGAGGTAATAAACTAAGAAGAGCCATAAAACTTAAAAAGCAAGCATTGAGACTGGTTGAAAAATCATCAGTCTTGCCGATTCAGACAAGATTCAGAGGAATTCTTTCTAGAAGCAGAAAAGAATTCCTACTTGATGATATTTACAATGAGATTAATAATGTTATTGCTCTTCAATCAATTTTTAGAGGAGGGATGGTACGTTGCGAAATGAGCTCGACGCGCGTGTATTACCAAATCAATGTTAACCGAGTTATCAGGGCCCAAGAGATAATTAGAAGCAAGTTCACACAGATTGCATACAAGCAACTAACCAGTTTGAAAAACCCCCCTCTATCGGCTATTTCTCGATTTGCATACCTTTTGACCGATAATGATCTTGATTACCAAGAAGAAATGGAATTATCGGAGTTAAATGACAAGATTATTGAAAAGTCGAGGCGTAATGAAGAACTTGAAGGCCAAATTGAAAATCTAGATATCAAACTCAGTTTGCTTGATAAAAACAAAATCACAGTTGAAGAATTCATCAAGCACAAAAACAAGTACAAAACTTACAAACCAGCTATTAGCAAATCTACCAATACCAAAAACTTAGAAAGGCTTAACAAAGTAACAAGAGCAAAGTTCGAGTTTTATCAATCAATGTTTTTCTTTCTTCAGACAAAGCCCTCTTATTTTGTGAGGTTACATTCTTCAATTTCAGTTAAGAATAAGGATACAAAAAATTTCAAAGATTTGCAATATCATATTTTGCAGTTGTTTCCTATTAAAAATGCTTCTGCGATTAACCACTCTAGAGAAGAGTACTTTTATATGAAACTCATATTTAGTTTGATGCAAAATGACATTAAAACCACCTCCAACAACATCAGTGACATAACCAAAACACAATTTTGTTTCTGGATTGATTACTTTTTGCACTTTAATAACCACACCAATCAAAGACAGATTTTGAGAGACATTATGGGCAATATAGTAACACATATTGAGGAAAATGATGAGCTTGATTTCGAATCTGATCCTTCGGAAATTTATCAAAGAATTGCAGAAAGAGAGAGGCAAGAATTCGGATCTACAATGAAACCGAATGAGATATCTCCCCAGGATGCAATACAAGAACCTGAGGTATCTGCGCAGTTTGTTGAAAACTTAATGAACTTAAGAGAAATGTCAACTAATGTGGTCAACATATTAGATAGGTCAATCCAAAAACTTCCTATCCATGTAAGATTAATTTGTCACGAAGCATATGCGTTGTCTAAAATCCAATACCCTAATAAGTCCGAACAACAGCATCTAGCAGTTGCGGGTGTAATTTTCATAAAGCATTACATCGCAAGCATATTACAGTGTCCTGAGAATTTTGGACTTTTGGATAGGGACCCTTACTATCCATCTGCATGCAATGTCAAACTCAAGGACAACCTTTTGCATTTGAGCAGAGTTATGTTACAAGTCTTTTCCATGAAGCCTTTTAGCGACAACTTCTTGAAACCACTTGACGATTACGTTGTGAATTCTATTGAAATTGTCAAATCATTGGTCTTAAGATTAATTAACGTGAAGGATATCGAGTCTGAATATGAATTGAATGACTATGACGATATAGTAAATCATGAAAGGCCTAAATTGACTATGCCAGTTAGCAGCATGATCATGTTGGAAAAGACAGTGAAACAAAATATTGACACAATAGCACCTAGTGCAGATGACCAACTTTACAATATCTGTACTGAACTAGATAAGCTAGTTAGCTCAGCGGATGACTATGTTGCTTTAACTGAATTGGGGAATGTGACTTTGAATTTGAATCCTACAACAAAAGAAGATTCCTTGGCTGATTCTAAAGCGCGTTCATTACTTGCTCAAGCAAAGCGGTGTATTATTTATATTATCAGAATCCAGGAAGGTCAAGGGTTATTAGAGCTTCTTATCTCGGGCATAAAGCCTGAACACGAGTCCAAATTTAAGGACATGGTGTTAGATGAAAGAAAAGAGAATGAGATTTCAAGATCTATTGCCAAGAGAAGACCATATCATAGAACTTCGTTGGGGGATTTGACAAAGGTTACATTTCACGACTTAAAGAAAATGGCTTTAGAAATATTATTGAAATTAGAATCTATGAATCAATTGACAAGAAAGAATTCTTTTCAAGAAATTTTAAACCATATTGCCCTTGACATAAAGACCAAAGATTCACAAAGAAGTATTCGTAAACTGCAAGTCGAGAGAGCAATGTTGACTCTTTCAAAATTAGTTGATAAAGAAACTTTTTTGAGAAAGCAATTGTCGGATTATAACAGTCACATAGAGAGCATACTTTCTCAATTACAACTGAGGCCTAAGGATAAGAAACTTTTCAACATAATACCAGTTTTCAGTAAACAATACTTTTATCATAGAGAATTAAGAAAGAAAAATAGGCTTCCTCAGTTTGGGTCTTACAAATATTCTGCTAAAAAGTTGATGGAGCAAAACATTATCATCGACCTAGGAGGACTTGTCCATAAAACACTTTCTTCTTCATCAAAACTTGACTTTATGTTTAGTTGTCACAAGGTTGGCAAATTCACTATTGAAGCTGCAAATGGCCCAGTAAATATTCCTGGTGCTTTTGATTCAATAACATTAGATGATTTATTGAACTACCAGTATGAAAACAAAAACAAATTGGCATTGTTTGATGGGATGGCCATTTTTGATACTAATAATTTGACTGGATTTATCTTCAGAAAATTCTATGAGCTCAGCAAGTCAACTCAAAAGAATGATTAAACATAAAATATACTTATTTTCAGTTTATAAAACATATACGTAATGCATTATATTACCTTTTCAACAACTCGTCAATCTTCTTTTCTAAAGAGACCAATTTGTCGTCTTTTTCTAAGGCGGCATCGGTCAATTTGATAACTTGTGCTTCCAATTGGGCAACAATACCTGCAAGTTTTTCTACTGTTGCTTTCAAAGTAGGGGCGCCTGCTGTTCCAGTTGATATACTACTCTTTGTAGCTGTAGTAGAAGTTGATGGTGTCTGCTTCTCGGAGGTTCCAGACTTATTGGCAGGTTTGTCTGTCATTTGTTCTGTAGATACAGGTAAATCAGCCTTTGGTTCAGCCTTTGGTTCAGCCTTTGGTTCAGCCTTTGGTTCAGCCTTTGGTTCAGCCTTTGGTTCAGCCTTTGGTTCAGCCTTTGG
>BCGE01000006.1:618958-695202 GCA_001599155.1 Wickerhamia fluorescens | reverse complement strand
TCAGCCTTTGGTTCAGCCTTTGGTTCAGCCTTTGGTTCAGCCTTTGGTTCAGCCTTTGGTTCAGCCTTTGGTTCAGCCTTTGGTTCAGCCTTTGGTTTGATTTCTTCAGCCTTTGGTTTGATTTCTTCAGCCTTTTCTTCAGTCTTTTTAGTTTTGGCCTCGTCAGTCTCAACTTTTTCCTCTATCAATGGAGGCTTTTCAAGCTCCACGTCAATTTCAGAGTCGTTTGATTTCAATTCTGTTGAGTTATTGTTACCAAAAGAAGATGAGGGCGACTTTGTTACCAGCTTTTTGACATCCTCCCAATCTTCGTTTTCTTCCTTTTGGTCGTCTTCATCCTCCGACTGGTTGTTGACTTTATTAAGCAAGTCATCTACCTTGTTGGAAGACTTTAATAACTCATCAACATTTTTGGGAGAAGGGGTGTTGGAAATGGTGCTTGTTGCATTGTCTTCGATCTTTTTATTCTCGACTTTTTTGTCTTCAACCTTTTTATCGGCTTGTTTGATTTCTTGTGTCTTGGTTGATTCTGACTTTTTCGCTTCTTCTTTAGCTAAAGAAATACTCGTGGCTGGCTCTGATTCTCTGATTGTTGGCTCAGTTCCTTCATAAACAGCTCTCATGCTCATCAACAAGGGACCATTTACTTCTTTCCCGCCAAACCATTCTTCGGCTGTCAAGGCAGGTTCGTCTGAAGGACAGTCAGGATAAATATCTTCCTGGAACATTTCTGCTCTTCTTGGAACAATAAAAGACACAGGTTCAATACAAGAATCATTAACGGTCTTATAGGATTTCAATACTTCGTTATCTTTGACATTTACCGATGATTTTGGAGCGGTAGCGAAACCCCTTTGAGGATCTGTCGAAGCATACTGGGACAACTCATATAAGCAGTCGGAATCAAATTCGTAATAGCGAATATTACCATCACCTTTTCCAGCTAAGTACAAAATGGAAGTGGCACTGTCATAAACAGGAATTAACACACCAGACGATGAGTCGATAACCATAAAGCCATCAATTGGCCCCTTATCGATGTTCTTGACATCCCAAATACCAACCTGGCGATCAGATAATCTGGAAGACCCAGTGGTCACAATTCTATCAGTGTTGCCCAACCACACCACTCTAGATGGTTTAGCACCGGTATGGCCGGCTCCCTCTGAGATAATTTTTCCAGATCTGATATCCCAGATACGCAATTTCTTGTCTCTCAGAGTCGTGGCTAATAAAGAGCCATTATAGTTGAAAGCGAGCGATGTAACCAAATCCTTATGAGGTAAGGTAATTTCGGCCTTCCCGGTGTCCAAATTCCAAATCTTAACTGTATAATCCATAGAAGAAGAGGCCAAGACATTCTTAGCACAGGGATGGAACTCCACGTGGCCAACCTTTCTAGTATGGCCTGACAAGACCAAAACCGGTTCCGTTATGTCTTTGATCTCGTCGTTTTCATCCACATAGTTATGAAATGAGAAGTCACTAGGAATCTCCCAAATAAAAATGTTACCGTCATCGGAGCAACTGGCCACACGAGACTTATCAAAAGGGTCAAAGCAACTATCCAACACTGGACCCTTGTGGCCTCTAAACAAGGGAACTGTATCAGGAGCCTTACCCACCTCCAGCAATGGAATAATTGCAAATGCTCCGCCACCAGAGGAGTCCCAGTTGACTGAAAGATACTTTCCATTGGTGGCAATAATATTGGAGTCCCAAGCATTCTTGGTAATCTTCAAGTTTTCATAGCATAACTCCTTTTTGGCTGCTTGACCGTATACATGGCGATATTTCGATGCTCTAACAAATTTGCCGCTGTAAAATTTGGTTATTAGAAAGCCCTTATTCATTCAATGGCCCAAGTACATACCTCATTGCGCTATCAAAATACTCTTAGTATTTGGTTAGCGCCCAGGAATAATGGCCAATTTGGCATTTTCAACCAGAGACGGTTCCAAATTTCGCCAACAGCCACGACTAGCAATTGTGCTCCACCAGTAGAGAAAACAAAAGGACACCATTAATAGTATATAACACCAGTATTGTAAGGGACCTGTATTGTTTTTGTCGTTTTTAATATGGCTTTAAGTGCTTTTGTTCACTTTGGTTGTTAATTCCAGTTTCTTTAGGACCTAAATAGGCTGAAAGGTTATCGCGCTTACAAATATCCTCAAACATAACGGCCTCTTTGTATGAAACTAACAGTCTCGCGTCCAGTAGTTCGTCAAGCAGAAGGTGTGGAATCGTAGCTGCCAATGCTGCTCGCGATTCGTTGGCCCATATTTCGCGTTTAGTGTCTGCATCGTAGGTGTTCCATAAATTATAGGCACTAGCGAGAGAGTCAATTAGAGCCGCCTCGTATGCGAGTTTTCGCCTCTTTATTGTACTTAGGGTATTGTTGTAGCTGTAGAGATTTGGGTGTGTTTTGGGCCATTTGTTTAGTGGTAAGTAATAGCTCACCAAATATGCAAAATTAGGGTCAGAAGGGAGTTTGCAATTGGTGTTGAATGTAGCACCAGTCTCGGTATTTCCACCCTTACTATTCTCGCGATTCTCGCTGTTCTCGCTGTTCTCGCTGTTCTCGCTATTCCCACCGTTCTCGTCATTATTACCACTACCGAACTGCCCAATAAACCATTCTTGGGTAAGCATCTTCGACTTTATGCGTCTATCGCGTAATTTGCGCCTAATCTTATTCTTTTCCTTGCTCTCCTGTGTATTTTCGGGGTCTATGTTAGAACTTACCATTGTATGCTTCCGTGAGGTTCGGAGCAGTTTTGGCAATTTTCCTGCCTTGCCAAAGATATCTTGATTTCTTGACAGGCCTATATTATCACCTCTGCGAACAACTGTACTGCGTAACTCATTGATTTCGTTCAATGGGTGAATTGCGTCTCCCTTCTTTAAGTCAAGATGTCTCCCATATGACCCTGTATGAGAAAACACTCTTGCACAATATTTGCACTGCACTGTAGGCACCACAACATTCTTAATACTTTCATCATTGCCTCCAGTTTTTTCTTCTTGGATGATTTCCTGTTCGTTTGAAAGAGCCAGGTCTTGTAATATCTGCCTTTGTACTGGATTTCTATCTCGTAAGCTCTGGTTTTGTATCCCTTCGTCTGGTTGTGGTGGCGATACTGACTCAAATGAAAGGTTTAATATTTCACTATCGCTCTTGCTCACGTCCACGTCATTCAAGTTTAGAAAGTCTTCGTCAGTATGAAAATAGGCGCTTGATCGGGTTTCACACCTATCTTGTTCCATTTTGTTGACTGGTACGGCTGAAGCCTTCTCGTGGGGGAACTTTTTTTGGGGGCATCATAGACGAAAAACATTTAACCATCACAAATGAAGGTCGTTGGAATAAGGTTTATCGAGTATTGGTATTGATGTTATTGTTTGGATTTAATTTGGTATCTACATTCATATTTGCTTTGATATTTATTATTAATTATTAATTGCTGAAATAAAGACTATCAATCAAAATATTTATACTTAGCATAGCAACATCTTTTAGGAAAGTCATTATGTTCAAACTTAAACTAATTAGATAAAGATTTCTTTTACTTATCAACTCAAGTGTCATTGATTAATTGTGGCTCTTGGCTAATATCATACTTTCTTATATATTGCTCATTATGCTTTTGTTTTTTGATTATATTCGCAATTCTCAACGAATTGTTTAACTTTATAGTCCTTATTAGGTTTTATCATCTCTAAATTTGTAATTTGCCCACGATTTCACGCAAATTGCTAACATACCTATCAGTAATATTTCCTCCATTTCCTGATACCACTTTGAGTACTAACTCGTTTAACTCGGCGCTGCCTAGAATATCTACATGGTCGGCTGTCTTTGCTCCCCCACGAATATCAAACCTATCAGGCTCATCTTTGATCTCCACTATTTTGATCGAAACATTTCCCGGATTGAATCGCGACTTGGTCCCCTTTTTCCATTCATGGCACATGGCATGTGTTATAGTTGATACAGTTCCATCTCCATCTCCTAAAAATACGGGGTCGTCCAGCTCCGAGTCAATGACCATTTTTAGTCTGGTGGTTTCTTCGGCATCAGTGTACGTATATCCGCGCTCAGTAGGTTTTCCAACGCCATAAAAGCAGTACACTTTCATGTCAGGTGCATGTGGTAAAGCTGCCTCCAATGGATTGGACCATTTAGAGTGAATATGGTTGTTCTTTTTGAGCTCCTTTGCGCTGGTAGCTACTCCGTATGAATACTGCTCTTTTACCCTCTTGGCATACCATTCCGGAGCTTCATCCAATAAATTCTGCAAACTTTCAGCAATCGTATATTTGGATATACTCCCATCTTTCTTGCTTATATGGCGAATAAACGTTCCAAAACTCTCATTTTTAGAACCACCCATGGAAATACTAGTACCATTCACTTCCAAAGTATTAGTTGGATCGTCTGGAGCATATGTTAAGTTCCCCCAAATCAAATCACCGCCTTTAGGAAACATACTGGCGACGCCGCCAAATGAACGCAACATATCGACTCTTTCACGACGACTAAAAAACTTCTCCAACCCATACACTGCTAATGCATTCAATTGAACAGTATCCTTCATTTCTCCAGATACCAATGCTGGGATGGCCTTGGGGGTCCCCAAGGAAGATCCTGAAATATCTATAAACGAATCAATGTACTCGTTGCACCAATTGGGACCGCCATTGCCATAAAACTCACCTGAGGCTTCTGCCCATTTCATAAAGTAAAAAATTACTTGCGTACCCATGGAGTGGCCTACCAAAGTCGACTTTTCCCCGGTCAAGTGCTTTGTGGTTTCGATATTTGCCTTGAGTTTAGAAAAGTAACCATCGCGCTTTTCCAAGTCCAAGTATGCTAAACGCCAGTCGTACAGTGCACTAACCATGTTATTGGGTCCATATCCAATAACTGCGAGATTTTGCAAAATCTTATTCCATATCCAATAGCCTGCTACAAAAAAGTCAGCTGCCTCGAATCCCAGCGCTGCTCTTAAGCGAATATTTGGCGGGTCCAACCCGGTTTGCTCGTCCAACATAATGTGTCTAAGCCAGCATTGTTTATCAAGTACCATTGTGCGCAACATGTAAAATGATCCCCAAAGACGTTTGCGGAAATGGTTAATTGAAGGACAGGGACCATCACTCAGCACACCCCACGACTCTATTCCAGTAGAGATCACACCAGGAACCATTATAACATTATGTTTTGCTGTTAAATTATGCGATAGCGCCATACGACGACCCACTGAAAAGGACTCAGCTGTGCTCTGTACTTCTCCTCCTTTACTCCTGGAATCAAAATCTGCCACAATCAGACTAAGACCTGTGGGCAACATATCTTTCCAGTCTGACCAATCTTTCCAATCATCAAACAACCCTACTGAATCGAAATTCACTAAACGGTCCAATTCACTCTTTATTTCAGGATGCGACCATGTTCCAAATAACACTGTGAGAACCAATCCCAAAATGGTTCCCAATACAAACGTTACTCGTCTAGATTCACGTAATGGTTTTGAATCCTTATGGCCATGATGCTCGTGTTTCTTATGCGAATGATGCGGTGACAATGGCACATCTTCCGTACTTCTCTTATCTGGAACCGGATCAATATCTGTTCCCGTGGACTTTGCTTGTCTCTTTTTTGGCAGCGCTTTTGATCGTTTCGCCATGTCTTAAAGCGAAATGAATTCTAAAAAGCGTATTTAATATCTTCGCTAAGTTGCGATTGTTCCAGGTTTTTTTTCCATGAGATATAACCAGAAAACCACGGTATATTTTCAACACCAAACACACTCAAAGATAAGGTTTACAATCGGTACTCCTTAATAACAACATGAGAAAGCTTTTTGTTTACAGGCTCTCATCTTGTTTGTGAGAAAATATATCAAGATTTGATTATGTTGCAATAGACGGGTCTTGATTAACAAAAGTTAGTAAATAAAACAGCTAGAGTATCCTGATACTATCTTTATAGGATTATTTAATGCTTGTAAAGTGATAATGAATGACCAGCAGGATTGTAATGTTTTTCGTGAGTATTTCTGCAAAAATTGAAACATAACTGTTTAAATAACTTTAATATATAAATGGTCATCTTCTCTTATCAGTAGCGGTTTGAACTTATTCTTGAGCGTGTAGTTGCAATTCACCATATGGCTATGATTCGTGTTTTATGCCTCCATGGTGTAGTCATACTCAATCCCGGGTGTCACACTAGCAATAAACTTGAGAAACGTTACCAAATATTGGTCCACTCGTATCGGATCCTGCGGATATCCTTCTTGTTGCCGCTGTTGGGCGCGCTGATTTAGCACTCGCATCACATTGGCATGCTTGCAAGGATGGATTGAAATAGAAGTAATGCTTTCTCCAACTGGTAAATTTTCAATAGTGGCTGTTTTTTGGCGATAGTCTGGACTAATATCCATGAACATATTCTGAGGTGTCAATGGCACGCCATTGGAATTGAACCCAACTAAGTAAAGTTTGGGAACACGGTAAGATGTCAGGTAGGTAATATACAAGTCGTAACGCCGAAGTTCCGTGTCCAGCACAAGATCCTCATATCCATCGTAATCACAATCATCTTCTGCCATGTCGTCTACAAGAGCATCTAGCTCGTCTTCGTTTTCACCACCGCCCTTGATTTCACCCACCTCGGCATCCGCATTGTCATTTTCTCGGCTGCCAATCCCTTTACCAGGAACTTGTGCAGCTACCCATCCACCCTCCTCCGTCTCCTCGTCTCCACTAATTGTCGCATCAAGTTCCACATCTATTCCTGTAGCTGCCGATGCACGCTGGTAGCTCGGAACATGTCTGGTCACCAAAAACTGCTTTTCTGGTGGGAGAAAGCTGCGAGATGTACTGGGAGACCCTGATGACCATGACCAAGTTGGAAAGCGGTGTACCAAGTAATCGCCTGCCAACACAAATTCCGCTGGACTAATTTCGCCGGTAGTAACAAAGTTTGACTCGTGGTTAATTGGTGTCCAGTACTCCCTGAGACTAGATAGTTTAGATCTTAACATCACGTTGTGTATATGAATCCTTCGTAGGCAGATAAAGTTATTGGTTGCACTATAGCTCTAAACATTCTTGTGGAGAGAGTCGTGTATGTAACAAATTTTGTATATATTGCGTCATATAGGTTTTGCGTTATGGATGTTCTATTCTGACTCTCTGGTACAGTTGTTGTAAATGTTATTCATTATATGATATCATACAAGGATATTATTAGAGCAAAAGAGTATTAATTTATATTGAAAGATGCTAAAAAAATATTCTAAATATTGTTTACAAATGGGTTTTCCGGACGAGTTTCTGAAACTTATGGATTAAAATATTAAGGTATGATAAAGAGTTTGCATTTAAAATAGTAGATTTGTGCAAGAAATAAGAGCAGTGAATAAATATAGTGAAACAACAAAAATTATAAAGATAAAAAGTAGTAGACCAGTAGTGAAGGTGTCTAATAAGTATTATTGTTTTTAAAAAGTAAAGTTGAATGAAATAAGATTTTAATAATAACTAGCGTCAATTTGGCTTATATTTATACTTACAGATGGGTTCCACCATCTTGTTGTTCATGTCAAAACGATCTTTAATAGTAAACCAACCAAATAGGCGCAAATTCAAATAGAAAATTTTTTCTACATTATATCACTTATTTCGACTAATTCAAATTCAATTAAGTTAATGGCCACAGACAGTCGCGGTTGTCGTTTTGCCTGATTCCATTATTATATCAGTTATTTAGTGCGATGTTGCCTTAGGGCAACAGATTTTACACAATATGTAACTAGATTAAACTAAAAGTATATTTACTACTCTTAGACCAATTAGTCGCATTGTTTGCCTATTTACAATATAGTTTAAAACTAGCTACTTGAAAAGGTGAGGTAAAGCCTGTTAACTTGGAAGTAATCTTACTGGACTAGTGTTTTGTTTAGGATATTTCTAGCTACATTGGTGTGACTTGCGTTCTTTAAGATATGGCCTAAAGCAATATTGTGTATGATGGAGAATGAATTACAAATTGCAAAGTTGTACAAAATTATAGAGTAAACGTAAAAAATCGGGAAGCGTGCATACAAAAAATACTATGTATAGCTGGTTTATGATTTTACGACGCATTATTTCAAGTTCAATTAACAATGTTTGAAATTGCTTCTACAAGTTGAATTGGTATTTGAATAAGTGATGTTTCATGTCAAAGAAAAGATTCATATCTAATTATTATTACATTACTAAAGCTACTAATCATTCTTAGGGAGGCTTATATCTATTATATAGTTTAATTATTAAATGTTTTGAGTTTATTTTTTTGCACTTAATCATTGACTGTCCATTAGACAAATTCACTAATTATGAATATGTTGAGAGGAATTACAGACAATAGGAATAAGATTTAATGAAGTATGGTTTTTTTGGTATTTTTCTGTTAACGACAGGAATAGATGACGGTGGATGATAATGTAGAGTGAATAATAAGTTGATATAGATATATCAGGCAATGAAGAAGAAGGATATAATTACAGATTATGAATGTTAATGAAGAAATAAAAATAAATGAAAGATATAGAGAATTATAAAGCCAACTATTTTATGTAGTATTAATTAACGAAAAATGTTCAATTTTACAGAACAGCAAATGATAAGGCGTCACAATAACGTTATAAAAACTCATGTCAACCACCTCACTTCGTAAAATTAAACGAAACAAGACTCTTAAATTTCTTTGATTCAATAGTTTAGCCTATTCTAATAATCAAAATCAGTATATCCCAAATTAATTCTTTGCATAGTTCTTTTTTTCAGATTTTATTTCACACAATATTGAATTCATTACCTGTTCTCCTTAATTTCACCCATCTTATTCAAATGCCAGACCCGTACTTCACCCCACTCAAATAACGGTCTAAGTTATTATGTATATCACAATTCGCATCTAACCCCTTTCGCAATATTGCATCACATTACATCATTTCTTTCATAAAACTGTCGCTTGCTGATGAGCTATAAACGATTAGTTTGCACCCAATAAACACGCATTTTAACCAACGGACATGGCGCCAGGGCACTTGTTGTTATTCACATACAAAAGACCCCATTTACAGTATAAACGAGCGTGCCCAATGGGCACGCTCGCTTCTTGTAGTACATTTATATGTCCTAATTTAGTAGTATCAACTAATCATCAGTAAGCCCCAGTACATATTGCCTTTTTGCACCCAAATTAGCAGAAAAAAGCCCTCCCAAAATACCAAAAAACCTAATACTCAACCAAGTATCCTTCAGTATTAACATCAATACGCAATTGCCCTCCTAGCACTACATAAATACTCTAAAACTCTCTTTCTTCTCTTCATCAAATGCTAGAGTTCATCCAGCTCATCGCTCGTAAACGTGTCATCAGCAAAACACAAACACACAAAAGCAGCAAAACGTCAACAACGCACGCCGCAACCGAAAATATTTGTGCGCGACTGTGAACGTCCACGCGTCGGGCGCGAATGGAGCCTCGCGGTGCGATCAGGTTCGCGGTAGTGGATGCTAAGAATGACCTGTTGGAAGGTTCAAGGAATCAGTAGTAGTAATAGTAGTGGTATTCTACTATAACCATAACTCTTTGTTAGTGTTGAAGCGACTAATTCTTGGTTGCACTGGGTTGTGTGCACTAAAAAATCATGTCCAATAGAATAGCATTAGCACCCATAAGGGATTCAACGTTGAACTCTGCGGGGGGTACACCAGTGAAGAAGAAGCGGAAGATAGTTGGAGGAAGTGGTTTTAGTGTGGGAGGATCAGTTGGAGGATCAGTTAGTGGAGGAGTTGGAAAGCCAGGTGGAGGACTCTCGACTGGAATAGCTGGTAATGGTGTTAATGGACGCGGAGCCCATAGTGTTAATGGACATCGCGCCAGTGGTTACTATATTAATGATTATGGCAATACTGCTCTTGATAATACCGCTCATGAGAATATTACTCAGGATAGTACTACTCATGATAATAATGACGCCAATAATAGGTTTATGATGGGTGGCCGTTTTGCGGTGGAAGGGACGCGTGTTTTGTCGGATTCTCGTCTGACTAGTGATCATATTAAAACAAAACTGTCCACTAAGGAATTGAAAGTGGCTCTGCCGCCTCCAGCAACATGTTCGGTGGGACCAGCAAGTCTCGCTGCCGTGAAGCTCAAATTGAAATTACAGTTGGCGTTGTACAAAGTACAACAAAGCAAAAGCATACGGTCACAGCCCACAATAAAGCCAGCACCACGCTCTCCTACAAGTTTAAGTGTACCAGAGCAATACAAAGGTCAAGCAAATGTTAACTTGAAGATATTGCCGGGGTCAGCAGTGGCAAATTTTGATAATTTTGGTGCAGATAGTGGCTCAGATGTTACGAATACGACCATCAATACGACCATCAACAATACCACATCCAACAATACTACTTTCAATAATAATAATACTGCCACCACTAATAACAATACTAATGCGACCATCCTCACGAACAATACAATTACAGCGAACCCGCAAACACACAATTTAAGGCTTTTTCGCGTCAAACCACTGCTGTACGCACATCGTGCACATCCAGTACTTCTCCCGCTTACCAAGGCACAATTGAACCGCCATCGGCAATCTCAACAAAAACGCCAGCGTCAAATTTCGTCGCTCAATATTCACCAGCACCAGTCGTTTTCAAGTAACCTGTCGTTTATTCTTCCTTATGCAGCTGCTGTTGCCTCTTCTCGTGGTTGCACTAACTTGCCACCAATAAACAAAATCTTACGTACTCCCATCAAGAGGGCTTCGCAGCATGGATACGGCCTGGCATTTGGCTCTGGATCAGCATCTCATGCCCACGGACTGTTTCAGTCGGCAACTCGCCAGAATACACAAAACTCTACTATCGTTGCTAATGACGATACCATTGACGAGGATTGCGACCTTACTATTTTCCATACTAGCATCAACAGCATGTCGCAAAATACCGTTAATCCGGCTGTCACGCCTGGTTCATCGCATAGCACCACTTCATTGTCTGCAAGTGGCAGACGTCAGGACCAAAAGAGAGAAAACATCCTTTCCTCACCGCTTCCGAACCATTTTGGCACTCCTAGCAGCTTTAGTGTTGCCAAGTCATTGTTGCAGTTGAGCGGCAGCATATAACGAGCATATAGCATATGTTATTCGGTTCTTTTCTTGTTTTACTTACATTTAATCACATAATTTGCAGCCATCGATAATAGAACATTAGAGATATCATGTAGTATTAACAATATTATAATTAAAGTTATAGCATGGCTGTTGTATTATAAATATTATACAAAAAAAGCTATGTCGTCAACAATTTTATCATGTTTTATAATATTCATAACAAATCTTCATGCCAGCACTCTTTGCTTTTGCAGATGCTGGTGAAGTACATCCATTAACATTTGTTATTCAGAACTTACCACGCATCAAATTCTTAAGCATGTCACGACCAGTCAAATAAACAGTCTTTCCAAAAGATTGAAGATCCATGGTAGATGTCAATGTATCCAAGAAACCAAATGGCAACATGGCAGGAATCCACCCTTGGGCCAATTCCAAGGCGAAACTCTCGCCAGGCATGGAATACTGCTTGATATGGCCCTTTTTCAAATGATGAACATCTCCCGGGTAATAGATTTCTGGTTTAAGTGCGCCAGCATAAGCTGCCAATTCCGTTCCTGTCAAAATAGTGAAGTAGTCATCTGCAAAATGAGCACCCGTATGTCCCTCAGTACCGATTGCAGTACCAAAAAAGATCAAGTACTCTGAAATCAGTGCATGGAGAATAAACATAGTTCCCATAGCTCCTCCAGCATTATTATAAACCCAGTCTTCAAAGTTCAAATCATTTATGATATCAGGATACTCCGCCTTGATCTTAGGGGCGAGCTCAACCATAATAGCTGTCGCATTACCATCTGGATGGTTGGCTATAACCTCTCTCGACAACCGGGCTAAAGTTTGTTGGTCGAACCTATAGTTACGTGGTAACCACAGCTCAAACAACCTATTAAAGACTGAGTATAAGAGTACAAGTACCACTCCCAAGCGAAGTAACTTTATCATCATCTTTTCTTACTACTCCAACAACGTCTATACTCAAAGGATGATCTCGTTAATAATGAGAAAGGTCTTAGACGAAGTGAAAGTCTTGATAGAACCGTTGCTTTTATACAGGATGACATGCCATAAGATTTTTTGGGTCTTCGTTTAGTTCGTTCAGCTCGTTTAGCTCGTTTATCTCGTTACCAACACGTTTAATCCTTCTAAACAGACTCCAACACGTTTACTGGCTGTCATGGATGTGAAAGCTGTGATACAAGGACCCGAAGCTTTTGGGAAAGATAGGATTGAACAGTTGAAGTCTTTTGGCGCAGAAAAATGGTGCAACTTGGACATTTTGGCAGTCACAGACGATAGTGTTACACAATTAGTACTTTGGCTTTTGAAGATTCAGAAATGCATGGAAACGAAGGGTGATTTTAGGAAGATTGGCCATTGGTTCAAGGAAGTCCAAGAGAATCTGTATTTCAAATCATTATCGGCTCCTCATGATTATCGGGACGTGTTTATCAAGGTGGTGTATGCGGACATATGGTCGGATTATCAATACTTGATTGTGTCAGAAAGCTGTGACGAGTTGGTGGATCTAATAAACAAGAAAATTCTCTTGGTGAACAGTATGCATATGTATGAAAATGTGCATACCTTGATTTCTGCGCTCAATTACAAAATTTTGCAATTGTATGTATTGTGCAATTACGATTTCCGGCTCTATAATGTGCTTAACTATTTACAAACATGTGGTGTATTAGAGAGTATATCAAGCAGGCTTGATAGCAAACCAAAACTTGAAAAGACTTACCGGGTGTTTCTGTTGTTGCTGACAAACAGAATCGTACCAGTAAGTCTTTTCATAGAATTTATTGAACAACGCGATGATTCAGAGGAGATGGGATACAACTGGATTGTATCCCATTATATTGATCGTAGCATGCTCTTGCGCAACTTGTTGGAAAAAAATATTGCAGAGTTGCCCAAGTACTACCAGTCCATTCGAATTGAGCGTATATACACTCTCTTGGGGCTTGAAAATGATAGGACTGACATCGAGGCAATTGTACTAGACATGATTATCAAAAACAAACTACCTCTCAATTCCAAGATTGATCAGTTACAAGGTCTTTTGATTTTTGGTAGAGAAGAACAAGAGGAGGAACGTACAAGTGACATCAATACACATATAAAGGAAGTTGGTGAGTTGATTAACGAAATATGCCTAAAGATTTAATCTATTTTGAGTAAGTATAAAAAGCGATTAAGTTAAAGTTTGCTTAACAATTTATACCATTTTTATCGACCTGACTATTATTTCACATTTATTTAGCTTAATATGTAAATTGATATATACCTAATCGTAAATTGCATATTCTTTTGAAAACTGTCTCAAGGTCTTTTGCAGGCCTTTGGTACTGATTTCCTCGACTTCTTGTGGAGTCAAAGAAAAGTCAAATATTTCCAAGTACGACTTGATCCGTTCTTCCTTGCTGGAGGTTGTGAGAGGCAAGACACCAGTGTCTAAGACCCATCTCAACAAGATCTGGCCTTCATTTTTATTGTACTTTAAAGCCAAAGCTTTCAAGGTTTCATCCAAAGGCCCGGGTGATCCTTTAGTAATGGGACCCAAAGGTCCGTAAGCCTCTACCAAAATTCCATTCTCTTTGGAAAACTTTACAATACCCGGTGTCTGATTTTGCAAGTAAGCGCTATACTCAATTTGATGAACTACGGGTTTGTGCTTAGGATTAGAATCAAGGATTTCTTTCAAGTTCTCGACAGTAAAGTTTGAAACACCAATGTTCTTAGCATACCCTTCATCCTGTAATTGCTCCAAGTACTTCCAAGCTTCAACGAGACTAAACCCATGCGTTTCTTTAGAAATATAGGGAAAGTGGATCAAATACAAATCCACGTAATCAACTCCATATCGTTTCAAAGATGCCTTGAGAGCCTCATATGGGTTAGCTTCTTTGGACCGTACTGATCCAAAGTTTGGGCCTCCCGAAAAGTATTTGTCAGTGAGAAATATGTCAGAGCGTTGGACTTGCGTAGCCTTAAGGGCTGTGCCAATCTCTTTATCAGTGTTATACACCTCAGCGCCATCAATGTGTATAAAGCCAGCCTTGAGAGCCATTTGAACTGCGTCAACAAGATTTTGATCAAGTTCTTCGACTCCAAGCTTGAACCAGCGAGTTCCAGCACCGTAGCCCACTGCGGGAATGGTATTGCCATTAGACAATTTGAATACGTTTCCCTGTAAAGACATTGTTTTGAAGTGCAAGTGAGAATAAAGAGGCACAAATATAAGTGAAGAGGTGCTGGGGTCGAAGCGAATAAACGGAAAAGGCCGATTATAAGAAGTGATTTTATAGGTAAATGAGAGGGTTAATAAGCAATTACAAAGCTATTTATAACCAGCGGTGATGAGGAAATTTCACGTTTTTGCTATGCCGGGAACAGCACGGGAGAAACTGTGGATTTTGGTGAGATGGAGAATAACTGCTATGAGTGAAGTGAGGGAAAATCAGAACGAATAGCATCAATGGAATAAACCATGGTTGTAGTTGAACAAGTTGCTGAGTGATTATCTTGACGAAAAAAAGTTGGTATTGATTAATCAACTATTATGTAATTTGAATAAATTAAAGGAAATTGAATCAAAAGGACAGGACTAAATATAAAATCACAGACAAAAAGATGGAATAACCATTATTTGTTTTGATTCAGAAGGGTGTACAAATTCTTGAATTCGTAAATGCAATAATCTGTGAATTGTAACGAGAAAGTCGAAATAATCGTGACGAAAACAAGTTAATAATAGCAATAAAGGTAACGTGAATTATGAGAATTAGTGTGATACTATAAAAATTAAAGTGATACTATAAAATATTTACAACTAAAACAACCATTATCGTATCATAAAAACATTGATTAGTGTGGTGTCCTGGAATAAGTTTAAAGTTTTTTAAACACTTCAATTTTTGAGAATAATTCACACCACCAAGTGGGATAAGTTAAAATTACGAAGTAATAACATGTAAATAATATTCGTATCTATAAACACATGTATCCAGATTCTTTGAGTTTAAAATCAAAATGAATATCTAAATCTAAGTATTCCAATTGTAAATGTTTTTACTTCATCGGTTATATTTAACTCATTTAAACTATAATTATACGACCCTTCTTAGCAAAAGCATATTGAATATAGTCCAGTTGGTTTTAAATTTGGCTATTCCACTTCTTAATTGGCTACTGAAGCCTTCAGCAAAATCACCAAGTTCACTTACTTAGATAAAACTAAAACAGTTCCTTTGTAAATTTCTATTTGTTTTCGTACATACCATTTTATAAACCAAAATTGCAAAACAGTGATTAATTACATTTGATTTTATCAATTCTAGCAAGGTTTTTGTTAAATCAATTGTGTTTGTTAAATCAATTATATTTATTAATTTTATCAAACTCCTTCAACTCATACCAATCCTTCCCCTTTCCATCTAACTAGTCTTCTCTTTTTATTTCCAATTTGAAACCGCTCTTTTCCCATTTCCAAAAATATCAGTAATATTCATAACTCGAGCCCTTTTTTCCTCTATTTCCGAAGCCATATCGCTACTAGTAATCGACATCCACCACTAATCATAAAAGTCTCCTTGGAATCTTTCAATTTCTCTCCTCTGAAACTGGAACCTAATTCCTGTTATTTCTTAAACTCAAATGCCCAATAAAACCTAGTGATTTGCTCTTGTGTTCAACTCAAAAAATCTTATCGCCTATACTTGTACAATAAATTATGGCTGCAAATTTGCAGCCATATTTTTGGTTGCTATCGGAAACAATAACAAAAAAATCACGTTTTTCTAAATTTGGCATTGATTAGCAATATGCAAGATTGACTATATATATAATTCATGATATCGATAAACATTTCATCTTATTGTAGCATTCAAGTCCTTCTTTTTTTTCTATATATAGTATGTCTTCAAGATACGTTGAACAATCTCCGCTATTACGACCTCATCATAGTGCTGAAACGCAAGTGGACGAAAATGACGTTCTCAACTATGTTATCAGTAGAAGAACTTCCATCGCATCGATTCGTAGAGATTTGTTGCCAGAGGCATTTGGACCAGCTGGGCATGCCGTGATGCCAGATAGATTGACATCAGTGAGGTCTAGAGCATCTCTGTTTGCTGCACTGCATTATGGGTATGGAGGAGGGAGTGCCCATGCAGCGCCGGATGTTTTGGAGATCTTGTCGACGCATTCGATTGTCCCAGAACCTGAAACTACAATAAAAAATGAGATTGGGGCGGTTTTTAAGCTTCTGTCGCCTTTGGTTGCAACGTTTTTACTCAAATACTCATTGACGGTGGCCCTGGTGTTTCTGGTTGGCCGGTTAGGCCAAGACGAGTTAGCAGCGGTTAGTTTGAGCTCCATGACCGCGAATATTTCAGGCTATGCTATTATTCAGGGTGTGTCTACTTGCTTGGACACTCTTTGTGCCCAGGCGTATGGTCGTAGCAACCACAACTCAGTAGGAGTGCATTTTGTTCGGTGCTGCTACTTTCTTTTGCTACTTTACGTCCCCATGTTCTTGCTTTGGGTTTTCGGGGTCAAGCCGTTGTTGATCGCCATTATTGGCCAGGAACAGGAAAAGTTATGCATTCTCGCAGCCGACTACTTGAGCGTGTTAAGTTTGGGATTACCGGCGTATATTTTGTTTGAAAATGCAACACACTTTTTGCAATGTCAAGGTATATTTTATGCCCTGACTTATGTTCTTGTGGTATGCGCTCCGCTCAACGCCTTAATGAATTACTTTCTTGTCTGGGATCTGCGTTTTGGCATAGGGTTTTTGGGAGCACCTCTCTCAGTAGTAATCACCAACTGGCTCATGTGCTTTTCTATCTTTGGCTATATCTTTTTTATACGTGGATACGAATGCTGGCCTCGCGAGCGTCTCTGGAACCCAGTGTTTTTTAGAAACTGGACCAAAATGATTACTCTTTCTATCCCTGGAGTACTTATGGTTGAGGCAGAATGGCTAGCATTTGAGATTGTTACCTTTAGTGCTGCTCTGTTTGGTACCAGTGTTCTTGCAGCCCAGTCGATCGTGACTACACTGTGTGCTCTATTATACCAAATTCCATTGGCCATATCTATCACTGCTTCTACTCGTGTGGCTTGGTACATTGGTGCTGCATCAAAAAAAGCTGCTGCTGTGTCATCATTAGCAAGTAATCTCATGGCTTTGGTGGCTGGGTCTGCTGTGGGTGCTACATTGTTTGCTTCTCGTTGGTACGTTCCCACATTATACACTAACGATCCTGAAGTTATTAAACTTTCGGCCAAAGTATTTGTGATCTGCTCAATCTACCAAATCAACGATTTCTTGACTTGTTCTGCCGGTGGTGTATTGCGTGGTCAAGGCAGGCAACATATTGGAGGCTACATTAACCTTATAAGTTACTATCTTATTGCATTGCCATTTGCCTTCTTTTTTGCATTTTATTTGAAATGGGAATTGATTGGTTTATGGACCGGAATGATCATTGCCTTGTTCATTGCATCAACATGGCAATATTATTATGTCGCTACCAGTGATTGGGACCATATTATAAATGAGTGCATTAGCGAGGCGATATTGGAAGCAAATAATGAATCATAAACTTCAAAAATAAAATATCAAATATGATTATCTCTCATATTGTCTAAATACTCTAGCAAGATAACTATAATATAACAAACAATTACTAACGGATGGTAAAATAAAAGTGTCTGATTTATGAAGTACACTAGCTAATGGTTAAAAACACAGGATCGTATTCTGTTTGATAGTATTACTACTCTCAACTATTGTTTTAACAACCAACGATTGAAATTAATCATTCATCTGTAAGTAAATAAACCATAGAAAAAATTATTGCTGGTATGAAAAAGTGAGGTTTGTTGGATTTAGATAATTCTACTCATCTCTTATGTGCGCTCTCAAACCAGCAGCTTTCAATTTAAAACCCACCCAACTGCTCCGATTTTTTTATATCACCCGAAACAGATATTTGAGATCAAACAGCCAAACAAAACACAATAATTGAGTAATAGATATACATGACTGGGTTATTGAATTGGGCATGGTGATACAACTCAATGTTTTTACTAGGAAACCTGTATACAACTTCTAATTGGGAAATTAAATCAAACAGTTTTGAAGAGCATGTGGTTCCAGTGAAAAGGAAAATAGCTGCAGCGTAGCGGTAAAATAAGCGTGATGCTCAATTCAACATTAATTTTAGGAACACAACCTTGTTTCAGGGTATCCAGTACCATCGAAAAGACAATAAATAATAATAGGCTTTCGGCTATTTTAATAGACATATCGTTAACATAATAGACAAAAAGATAAACACCCCAATTGCTAATGGTGTTCGGCCCAACTATGCAAATCATATTGAGGCGCCGAGCGCAAAAAATAAAAATAATCATAAAAATGCAACGTATTCAAATGAGACAGTGTCGACCATTTTTTTTAAAGAAAGCGACAAGGAAATTTGAAGAGCCTTTTTACACTTTCACACCAGTTTACAACTGGTGGAGTAAACAAAATAAACTTAAAGTTTATTAGCAAGAGTGCTCTCGAGAACGGCTATTCGCTCATTTGCAGCATCCAAATCACGTTTTTGCTGTTCCATAATACTGTAAGATTCTATTGTTTCTCCCAATTCGCCTAGTAAATCCGCACATAGAAGCCGAATACTAGATTGGGTAGTGGTGGATTTTATTCTGTTAACTTTTTCTCGTATAGAAACAACTTTCCGACATGGCGTGAGTGTTGCATGAGATGTTGTTGATAGTGTATGTGCTGCTGTATGTGCTGCTGTATGTGCTGCTGTATGTGATACTGTCGGTGCTGCTGCAACCCCCAGAATCTTTGACCGTTCAGCTTTGAGTTGTCGGTACTTTAAAATTAACTTGTGGTACCCCTTGTATAATTTCTGCGAACTCTCAAGCTCTCTAATATACTCCCGCTTCAAAAGATTATATCGAGTAGCCCAAGATGGCATATTTAACCCTGGGTCTGTATGCACATCTACCAACAGGTTCAAATACACTAAAAACTCATTTTGCGAACGTATTAGGTCTATAACCGAGTCGAGGTCAAAAATTTTAGAGTCATTAGATTGCATGTCAAGATTCGCTTGGTTCTCCAATTCATGTAGCCTGTGGTCTGATTCCAGAGTGTGCGTATTATTCATACCATGTTTATCATACATTGCGTGTTTGTTATCCAAAGTCCTTGCATTTCCCATGTTACTTGTAAAGTCTTCGCTTTCTCGCCTATATCTTGGAAATTGGTATATCTCTTCCCTATCGGGTTGGCGTGTTTCCGGTATGAATTTCTTTGGGCAGTTTTCCGGTAACATGTAATTACTTAAATCACTACTTAAGCGATTTTTTGTACTATTGATTGTGTCTGTGATATGCTCTAACTCACGCGATAATTCACTGTCTGAGTCCACTTCTGCCTCCGACTGATTTTCTATTTCGTCTCTCTCTTTCACATTCTTTTGCAGTTGTTTTCTACGCCCCAAATCCAACGGCTTGTTGTAATCTATCGTTGGTTCATTATACAACGGCCCGGTATCTTCACTAGGCCCACCAAACAAATATCTGATCATTATCTCAAGATAATTGAATGTATCCTTTAACTCATCTGTAATCCCCAATCCCAGCAATAACATTAAAGAAACCGCTGTTTTGTTTGGATTTTTTGCTATTAATTTTTTGGGCTGCGCACGCGGTTGCAAAAGAGATTTGACAGGTGGCAGCGCAGAATTGGGACAAGATGAGTTCATGTTGAAGCCATATAGAAGTAAAGTTTGAGTTTTAACAATGAATTACAGTTTTGTATAAGCAAAGAATTATTACTAGGTACTATAGTTCAAAGAAAATAAGAGCGTATCAAAAAATGACAGGAATTGAGTGATGTGTATGGCTAACTCGAAAAGGGAAGGAGCAACTTAGAAACCAAGATGCGAGTTGTATTTAAGCAAGACAGGTTAAAATAGTTGGAAGAAAGAAGTCTCAGGAAGCAGTGACATAGAGAAAATAAAGGCAATGAAAACATACTGTGCTCTAAATATAAACAAATTAGAATAATATTAAAAGCAATTGATCTTGATCCTTCAAACTACAACTAGAATAATAAATCCAATTGATGCATATAATAACTAAGCGAAAACTTTTGACAAAGATGGTTATATTACTCTAGTGCTCTTTACAGGTATAAATTATTTTTATTTTATAATGATCTTTCATGATTTCACTATAGTTTCACTTAAATGTTTTACTGTGATTATGTTATGTATGCTACGTTTCAATAATAATGCAAAAAGATTCTCTTTTGCTGCGGTATATGCCTTTTAAGGGATGTATCTATTTTAAAACTGTTTCATTTCCTTTTGACATAATAGTCCTAGTCTTTGTAAAATAATGTTGGAAATTCATCCAGAAAGAACATCTCCTTCAACTCTAGGCATGTGCTCTCTAACTTCTAGTGTAGCTTACCATCTCCTTTGAATACTCACATCACCCCTGAAGCACCCTCATCACCTCCTGAAACAACGGTCACCACCCCTTTCAAATACTTCTATTTCCCCTTTATATCAATACATTCCCTACACTTCACAGGTATCAACCCTCCACCCTTTCCTATACAAACCCCCTAAAGCATGTTAAGACTTTTTGGTATATCTCCACATCACAAAATCCCATATAGAGCTCGATTTACTCAGTTATTGGCTCAAAGCGATACACTTGATATCACCCGGATCTTACTCTGGATAAAACAATAAAAAAGATGTGCGCTTTTGGTGATACTGTACATGCCCTACATGGTTTCGTCAAACATAAAAAAATATATATATATGTATATGCTGATTGGGCTATGTCGATGGGCATAGAGTTACATGATACGATGCCGCGCTACCATAACTCAATAGCAAATAACAATTAGATTATCATTCCACTATGTCACAGCGCACCAATTGGGCCTTTCTAGTGTTGTATTTTGCACCAGGAACAAAGGAAAGCTACTGAATGGCGCATAGAGGCGGTCTACACAATAATAAGTCTCTCTCTCAATAGTCTTGGTGTATCTGATTAGTGTGCTATTTTCGCAAATTTTGTCGTACGTACGATCCACGAAAAATAGACGAGAAAGCCATCAATGTACAGAAGATAGTACAGATGGAAAAAATACCCCAGGAACTAGAGATAATATTTCTCTAACATGTTGTTGATGAAATATTGTCTGGCTTTCTTTTCCCATCTTTTCCATCTATATATTTTAAATTACATAATGCTTATCGCTGCAAGAATGGATTTTGGTCAAAAATGTAAGCAATATCAGTATTTGCGACTATCCATGCTGTGTAGAAAATAGCACTAGATGAAAAAACAGTGGAATTTCTTTCTGGGGCCTCTTTGAATGTAAATCTCAAAAAAAAATACTTGTACAGTAATAAGCATTATCCAGTTCACTGCATATTCCGTATTTCACTCACTGTTGTTGCTATTGTTATTATTGATGTTGTAGTTGAATGCATTTCACTGTCTCCTTTCTTCATACCAATGGTTCTTTTACAGGGTCTTGAATTACAACATTCTTTGCACCAATAAACATTTCATGTACAACTATGTTGCCAGGGTTGCTTACCATGATGTTGCAGGTTGTAGCCACGCAGTCCACTGTAATCTATGCATATAGAAGCCACATTTATCAACCTTTGGTTTTGGGGTAATATGAGAGCGGTATGCGCCAGGCCCGTTTGGAGCCAAAAAATATATGTGAGTAAAAAAAAAAATAGAGTTGTAGGCTTTGTGATCGGATCTCATAACCAACAACTAAGTTGTGCGAGTGTATCGCATCCTTAACCTCCTTTACACTTCTGACCATTCCTATCGGTTGTTATCTTATTGTGTAGTATAATTTCGGGTCCTATAATTGATGTAGTGGACCTTTTTTGGATGCTTGAGCTCGCAGCAGCGCCGCATCGAATGAAACAATTCTTCGTCTAAGTGTTGGTAAAGACTTTATATATAACCCTTCGTACTTAGTATTTCGAAAGGGTTGACAGTGAAACATACTATAACCACTATTTCCTCATCCATTCGCTATACGTTTTAATAAATCTTGCTGCCGCTACTGCTGTCGCTCTTCGTATTTAACGTGCTGATTGTTGCAACCATTTTTTCTCAGTGAGTTGTGAATATTTATAAACGCTGGAGTAGTTACTGAATATTGAAGTAGTTGCTGAATACAAAAGTAGTTGCTGAATACCATAGCATTTACGAAACACTGAGTACCTGATTTGAGTTCAGTAATTGTGTAATTCTAAGTTGAATATTTGTTGCTCGAGTGGTACAAGAAATATACTCACCAAGGTATTTAGAATACTAAACAATTATTTGAGCACTTTCCTTTTAATTACTGCGTACCAGCACATCGTACTGGGAAGATCCATACAATATTAAGTATGTCGATGGCTGCAATGCATTCAAGACCTTCATTTCAACCACATGGTGGATTCCAATCTCCGATTCGTGGACGTCGCGAAGCAGGAAAGACTAGCAACGCATTTACCCTGCTGGAGCCAGCTAAATCAAAGTTTGTTCAAAGTGAATACCCTCTGCAATTATATAATACCGAGATTGACTGTCACAAAAAGGCTGTCGGAGAATATGAGGAAGAGATTTACCGTTCAATGAAGGCTCTGAGTATGATAAATCGTCCATGTATCGACTTGTATTATCAACAGCCATATATTACCTTTGCAATTCGTCATCGTTTGTTAGACTTCGTCATGAAGATGTCTGCACGTCTCAAGATTTTGCCGTTTGTTTGCTTTCGTGCTGTTAAGATGTTTGATCGCTACTGTTCTAAAAGAATTGTGCTCTTGGAACAGATGCAATTGATTATTGCCACCTGCTTGTGGATCCTGGCTAAGGTTTATGGCGGAAACAATCATTTTGTTAGTGTTGTGAACTCTGATCAGGCTTCCAAGTCTAAAAATGCATCTGAGGTTGTGTATGGGCTGGGTGCAAGATTTTTAGGACCCACTCAGCGCTTTAGGTTACCAAAGATCCACGAATTTATTAGACTTTGTGGCAGTCGGTGCAAATATGACGCTGGAATGTTTAAACAAATGGAGTTTCACATTTTGAACACATTGGACTGGGCTGTGAATGACCCCGGGGTTGATGACTATATTGTACATAGCCATGAAATGCGCATAACCCTGACATTACAACAGCCGTCACAACAGCAGCTCCAGGCACTGGAAATGTTTTTGACTAAGGAGTTTTTGAGTAATGTATCACTATACTCGAGTGAGCTTATTGCAGTCCTGAACCTCGAGCTTTCCCAGGTGTTGTTGGACTTTATCAATGATGTTTTCTGTTTGAGTCCTGACCATGCTAACTACCAGAGTTTGGCAATGAATGACCCCGAATTTATTAAGCCAAGCGACGAAAGGGATGCATTGTGCCCCTCACAATATACTCGTATCAAGAAATGCTTGATCAAGGCAGTTTTGAAGTGCCCAGAGTTTTTGGTTCGTCAATATAGCAGCGGCGGACCCCAATATCTCTATCACCAAGTCCGTTTATTGCATTCCGCTCGCGCGCCTCCTCAGAACAACCCCAGCGATCTTCTCTCCCCATCAAATGTTGCCGGTCAAGTTTCTTTGCGCGCCATGAAGAAGAAGCGTGTTGCTTCACTGCAACCCACTGACATTGTACCTGGTTCGTCAAGGTCATCATCTACTACAATAAAGGCCTCTACGCCAAAAGCACCGCCTTTAGTTAAGACGCAGCAGCAGGGAATGCTTGCGGCTCTCAGCATGCGTGAGAAGCAGCCACCACTAAAAACACAAATTGCAGTCCTGACATGCAGAGTACCCTTGGGTGTTTCGCTGGCGCCCATTTTAGCGAGCTCGCAAAAGTCGCCATTAATTACACCATTAACGGCAGTCGTGGTCAATCAAACTCCACAAACAGAGTCCCAGACAAACCATCTTGCAGCAATATGTCGGCCTATACGATCCCCAATAGCACTGAAACTGAAATCGCGCCAGCCAGATTTCCAAACAACTTCTTCAGAATTAGAACTGGCGCAGCAGCATATCGAGCTGCCAGTAGCTCCACTAAAAATATTGGTTCGAAAGGTTGCACCAGTTGTTCCATTGCGGCCGTTGAGAAGCAGAGGCCTATCAAGAATAATAATATCTCCGGTAGAGTCACGGGATCCTTCTGCAACTTTGAATTCATCCCAGGGTGTTGACCTGTCCTCTCCACAACACCGGCCTGGAGCTCCACTCTATGCTGGCCGCATAAATTCATTTTCTTCTCCTTTGTACCCGTTGAGCATTCCTAGGTCAATGCAGCGAACCGTGGCGGGTCCAAAATTCCCAACCATGGTTACCAGTCGCAGCATACCCCCCGATAATCTGGTTTTTTCCCTCACACACCCACTCTCTGACCATCGGGATCGGGCATATAGCCACTCTCTGGGAAGTCTACAATCCAGCGCACTGTCAAAATGCGATGAATCTGACTTTTTTGAGTTTGAATTCCTGCAACCAATGGGTGTGCAGACCCCTATTAGTGACGGCGAGTCGCCGGTCGTCTCAATGTTCAAGGTGTAGCAGCAGCAGTAATCTTTTGCACCCAAAATTCACAAATAAAATATATATGTCCTCACTAAGCCCTCTTTTATATATATTGAAAAAATAGCCATTTATCATACCTATTCAATTGCAACTCATATTGTACTGCTGTCTCAATATTAGTACCAGTCCAGCTGGCTATAGAAAAAGGGTAATTTACATGGTGGTTCTTTTTAGCCCTTACAGGTTAGAGTTGTTTGTGCTTTTTTGCTAAACAAACATTAGCTACAGTGTATGCTTGAGAAAATCACTATATACATCTACATGCTGTTTCTATAAAAGTAAATTCCTTTGGTATAGACGTGTCACTTCTCGACACAGTCCTCCTTTGGCATATATCCTTTGACACGCCCATAGTGGAACCATCTGTTGTGTTTCTCTCTCTCTTGATGAGGCAGTGTCTTTTGGGCATTGTACACTACCTCCAAAATTCTTGCCAAGCAACTCCGACGTGATTCAAGACCAGGTAAAGATCGGTCTTTAACTAGAGATCCCTCGCTACGCCACAATGCTCTTTTACTTCACGCTTGTGCTTTCAGCAATAGCTCGTCTTGCCGGCGCCGAGCCCAATATGGAAGAGTTGGAAGGAACCTGGACTTCCAAATCTAATACAGTGTTTACTGGACCAGGGTTTTATGACCCAGTCGATGAGCTCTTGATCGAGCCAGATTTGCCAGGCATTTCGTACTCCTTTACTAAGGACGGATACTACGAAGAGGCTCTTTATCGTGTTGCGTCCAACGCTCGCCAACACGAGTGTCCCATTGCCACGCTTTCGTATCAGCATGGAAAATACGAGTTATTAAACAATGGTACATTGGTGTTGACGCCTCTTGAAGTAGATGGAAGACAGTTGCTTAGTGATCCATGTGGAAAATCCTCAGACTCCTCAGTGTACCTGCGTTATGTCCAGCTGACTTATTTTCAAAAGTATCAGGTTTTCGTTAGTCCCTACCACGGCCGCTATACCCTTCAGATTTATCAGTTTGACGGATCTCCTATGCAGCCCTTGTATTTGGCGTACAAGCCTCCTGTGATGTTGCCCACAGAGGCGTTGAATCCCACTGGTTCTGCTTCAGAGAGCTCCCCTTCTTTGAGCCAAAAGGTTCGCCGTTCGTTGGAAAACCAATATCGTACCAATGCAGTACGTCAAAACTCCTTTGAAAAGTACGATATCTACTGGTGGATTGCTGTGGGATGCTTGGGAATCTTCTCTGCGACAGTTTTCATGCGCTAACTGATTTCTAAGCCAAACAACTTGCAATTATCTTTAGATTGAGTTTGCCTGTTTTATTGGAACTGTCTTTATTTTGGACATTGTGCACCCGAGCTTCCCGTTCAAACACTGCCTGGCAATATGCGCCAGTTATAAAGGCCAAAGTAAATTGCCTATCCCATTTTTTGCTATGTACATTATCATTTTATATACAATATATTTAACTTTGGTTGGTCCTTGCGGCTGATTGGAAAATCCGAAAATCAATTTAGTGGCAATAGTACTGATTTCAAAAGGGGCCCTTTTATTGTTCACAAACACTCTTCAGTATGTCGTGGTTCAGTGGGAAAACCGTTTCAACCATAGAACTTGACAATAAGATTGCAGAAGCAACATCAGAATCTATCCCGAATGGCGAATTGGAATTATCGGTAGCATTAGAAATATCGGATGTTATCAGGTCCAAGGCAATACCAGCAAAGCAATGTATGCGCTCCCTTAAGAAGCGTATTGCCTTAATATACACCAACCCTAACTTGCTCACCTCTACTTTGAAATTGGTTGACTTGTGTGTGAAGAATAGCGGGTTTCACTTTTTGGTAGAGCTAGCGTCCAATGAGTTTATGGATTATCTTGTGGATGTGGTTCTTTGTATACATTACAACGTAAAGGATGATCCTTCTGTGAGGAATAACGAGTCAAAACGTAAGGTGGGTGAGTTTATCCTCGCGCTTTTGCGAGAATGGTCCCAAGTTTTTGAGAATCAGTTACAATTGGGCTACGTTGAAAAGTGCTATAACCGCTTGCGAGATGAAGGGTTTCATTTCCCTGCCACTGAAACTACACCAGTGGCGCTAAATAGCAAATTTATTGATTCAGAGGCTCCGCCAGATTGGGTGGATGGAGAGGAGTGTATGATTTGCCATAGCGCATTTTCGATGATCAATCGTAAACATCATTGCCGTTCGTGTGGTGGGGTATTTTGCCAGACTCACTCTGCGCGGCAGATCCCATTATTGCTGTTGGGAATACGCGAACCGGTTCGTGTGTGTGACAACTGCTTTACAAAGCGTCTGAAAAAGAGTAAAGTAAATGATTACACTAGCAAAGGGGCAAAATTGGAAGTAACAGGTGAACCAGATGATGAAGACTTAAAAAGAGCCATAGAATTAAGCTTGAAGGAGTCCAGTGGAATGCAGCTGATTTCTAGACCAGAACCTGTATCATCTTTACAGCCAACGACCAATCCGAATACTGGTGTTGTTACGGGCGAGCCTAATAAAAATGATGACGATGATGATGATGATATGAAGGCGGCGATAGCTGCGAGCTTGAAAGAGTTTCAAGAACAAGAACGTATTAGTCAGCAGCAGGTGCAGTCACAGAACCCATCGCAGGCTCCAGCAGAGTCAGACTTTTACAACAATATTCTTCCAGTGGATACATATCATTCGGAGAATTCGCCACAACAAATACAGTCACAATTTACCAGACCACCGGCATCCGAGGACTTATCACAACATGAGGAAGAACAAATCAACTTGTTCATTACGCTTATGAATACCATGAGTAGCGATCCCCGCAAACAGGCTAATATTTTATATGACTCGAACTTGGCTGAACTACACACCCAGGTCATACGCTTAAAGCCAAAAGTCAACCGGTCTTTACGCACATCTATTGAGCGTTACGAGCAATTCATGGAAATGAACAATAAAATATCCGCAATTACGCGACTCTACGATCAATTTTTGGAATCAAAGCTTCGTATGGCGTATGGAAATCACCATATCTCAGCGCAACCTACTTACTATCATCAACAAGAACAGTCTTCACAAGAATTTTCGCAATCCCAAGCACAGCCCAAGGATTTCTTACCACCACAAATACAAGCCCAAGATTTTCCACAACTGCAAGTACCGAATCAAGACTTTACACAAACCCAAGCTCCTATTCCACACCAGCCTACAAATGAGTATCAATATGACATTGCCACTCAACCGTTGGAATATAATGAGCCACCCGCCACAACATTTAATGGATCGCTCCTGCATCAGGCCACGGGTTATCCTATTAGTAACCCAAACTTGAGGCACGAAAGTGCATATCCGCAAAATTCTTTTGATGCTAGGTATACACAACCATCTGAACCTTTGGATGATGGGGAAGACTTTGCACAAACAAACCACACCCGCCTAAGCGTACTGGATAACCGCTTCACAGGTGAGTACCCTAAAGACACCGAGTTTCAAACGCAAGCTCAAGCCCACCAACCAAAGTTGAGTAATGCTGCCCCATACCCAGGCTATCCATCAGTTTATCCTGATAACAGCGCTACCAACACCGACAACGAGACTGATATGACTGATAATAATGTAATTCTTCCTCATTATCCTCCAGTACCAGACCCCGAAGGCTTATACAACGGAGAGTCTCCTAAAAGAGAAACCATCAGAAGGCAGTCATCAACATTGCTGCCTCATGCGGTAGAGGACGCCCGGAACAAGTTTCCCCCTCTTGAAAAAGTCCAAGAAGCACCTGAAACAAAACAGCCAAAATTCACTACCGAGCCAGAGCCTTTGATTGAATTGTAGTTTATGGTGTTGTATCAAACTATTGGAAATCAATTCTATCGCTCCATAGCACTACAAAATGCTTACAAAATGCAATTATCAGAATTCAGCTCAGAAGACTCAGGAATATACACAGAAACGATTGTTACATAATCTGGTCTGTTAATATATCGCTATGAAGAGGAACAAGGATCACTCGTGGCCAATACGGTTGTCTAGAGGGCATTTTTATTTTTTTTTCCCGGAGCCTGGCAGCAATTACAAAATTATATGATTTCCTTACACGTACTGTCATAACCATCAAAAAACGGGTTGTGTCACCAAGAAAATTATATGGCAATAGCAGTTAATGGCATTACACAATAATAATAAAAAAAGTAACAGCAAATAAAATTGAAAATAAGAATATTAATATTTGTCTAGCCACAATATAATTAGTGATGTTGCTTTTGTCTTTTTCTTCCCTAACTGGCTTGGTGAGCCACGAACAAAGCTTGTATACACTGATCAAAAGAGTTGCACCATATACACTTCTTTTTAGGAATGATGTCATTTCGCGATTCCCAACGTCGTACGCATACACCCGCCAATTCTTTTTCCCCAGAGCAAATACGAGCAATACTACCTTCTCCACAACACCCTACCGGCACAGACAGAGAGACACACACAATTGTAGACCCAAGAGCGAGAAAAAAACCGTAGAGGGGGCGATAAATGAGTCACTTTCCCTTAATTGGCTTTAATTTCGTTATTCAAGTCTAAGCGAAATGGTTGCTCAACTGTCACCTAAAGTAACTTTTAAAGCAGCGTCACTCCTTGGGCCTTGTAAAACCGTTCGTAGCAACCTGTAAGGCGAGGGTTAGGGCCTGTGCAACTACTTAGAGCTATCCCTATTGATTTAGACTGAATGCAGTTTTAGGTTAGAGGAAGCCATATATATATAGAAGTAGTATTGCCTGGCTTTCAACTATATATATATCGAAACAACATTTACAACTATCATAGCAGTATTTATAACCAACAAAACTGTATTAATATCACAAACACCGCTATCAACCCCATCCCAATCACTGACTGTTATTTATAGTACTAAAATTCTGACATACTTCTTTTGATCTTTGGTTTAGTGGTTCAGTGCATTATACTGGAAACGTTACCAATAGAGATCTTATTGACTACACACACCAAAGTCAGCTAAAACTAGCATACAAGCTAGTGAAAGCTATACTATTACAGTCTTTATAAAGATATACTGGCTATAGACTTTATAAAGCTACAACTATCGAATTTGTTTAATAAAGAGTGTATCGTGTGTCGTGTTTGAGACAGACATTTTGCGGCAATTGCACTTGGTGGTAAAATTTTTTTAGCGAAATTTCACCAAAAAACCAGAGATTCTCATCGCAAACTAGCTAATTACTCCAGTACCAAGCCTGTAGAGTACTAGACTTGAGATACCACCGTTGACAGTTCTTTGTACAGCTATCGTTCTGATTTGCTGAACTACTGGCAGTGATTTTTTGCAGAAAAGCCATAACACGAGAGCTGCCGCTTGACGTTATAACTAGTTTTACTCACATATATTGTGAGTGTTGAAAACCGTGTCCCTTTTCATTATTCCTCCCTTGTTGTCTGTCTAGGTGTCCCCAGATAGAGGAATTGATTAGTTTGAGGAAAGTTAGGAGAAGCCTTAGTTTACCAGAAGCCTTTAATATGAGTCCGCCACCACCACCACCATCATTGGTTGCTTACGAGGACAAATTTGAGTCGGGCCAAAAAGCCTTCAAAAAAGCCCACGACCAGCCTGATTCGGTCAAAGACGCATTGATCACCAGAATCTCTGCCATTGACCCCCATCTGTGCGAGCCAGGCGAGGAGGACTCGTTTTTTGTTTGCGACTTGAAACAAATCCGTCAATCATTTCAGCTTTGGCGAAGTGAATTGCCAATGGTACGCCCACACTACGCTGTCAAATGCAACACTAACCCGCGTGTGGTTTCGTTGCTTGCTCAGATGGGCGCTGGCTTTGATTGTGCCTCGCCTTCTGAGATTGACATTGCTTTGGAAGCCAATGTCTCTCCACTGGATATTGTGTACGCCAACCCGTGCAAAACCAACTCCTTCATTCGCTACTCTCGTAGCTGTGGTGTTAATTTGACCACAGTAGACAACGTAGCCGAATTGTACAAGTTGAAGGCCCACCACCCGTTTTGCGATGTCTTGATTCGGATTTCCACTGATGACTCTTCTGCCGACTGCTCCTTACTGGACAAATTCGGCTGTAGCATCGAGCTGGCGACCACCGAGCTATTGCCAGTTGCCAAGAGTCTTGGTCTAGTGGTTCGCGGTGTTGCCTTCCACGTTGGGTCGGGAGCGCGTGATTTTGGAGCCTTCAAGCTGGCGATTGCCGATGTTCGTGCTATTTTCGATTCGGCAGAAGCCCAGGGAATAGGTTCCTTGGACACTGTTGACATTGGCGGTGGGTTCACCCACAGCGCGTTTGGCGAGGCTGCTTTAGCAGTGAGACAGGCGATTCTGCGTTATTTCCCCACTGCTTACACTGCGACTCGGCCAGTACGTTTTATTGCCGAACCTGGCAGATTTATGGTTTCTCATGCTTTTACTTTGGCTGCGCACGTTATCGCTCGCCGGGAAAGTCAGCGTCAGAAGTTGCCAATGCTCTACCTCAATGATGGTATCTACGGTAATATAAACTGCGTTGTGTTTGATAACCACTCACCGAAGCCTCGCGTATTACAACACCAGGGAAAATTCCACTACGACTCACAAGTTACAGAAAACGAGAATGACACGGAGAGCTCTGACGAGAACTCTGACGAGAAATCTTTTGAATTCTCTATCTGGGGACCGACTTGTGATAGTTTTGATTGTGTTGCCGAGAAGGCCAAATTATCTTTTGATGTTCAGCCTGGTGACTGGCTTTTTTTTACAAAAATGGGTGCCTATACATCAACTACAAAAACCTTTTTTAACGGTTTCAATACTGCTGTTCCTGTTGTCTATATTGAATCTGATTAAATCTGAAAAGGTAAGCTGTTTTTTAGTAGAGCGTTTTTAGTATTACCATCTATAAAACCTAGCCCTTTTTGACCATTGCTTACCAATGTAGCTTCGTATTTAACTAGTTTCTGATGTCGCTGAGCATAAAAAGCGACGTTGTTGTCCTTGGTGAAATTTTGGCCGTCTTTGGTACGTTTTTCGCCTGTCTTTGGGGCTGTTTTCACCTATCTTTACCAGCAGTGTGTGGAGGCCTGATAAATTCTGAAATTTTGGCATTTTTTTCAGACGAGGAAATCATCTTGACTCAGCTCCACAGCTATTGCTATTCATAAAGGCTGATCTGCTGATTGGAATCACTTAGAATATAGCGCTCATTTGACACACACAATTCTTAGACCACTATCAGTCTGTTCATCTTTGTTAAAGGCAACATTCTATACCCATGAACAACGACGCGGTACAGAATACGGCGCAAGTCACAAATGCTCTAAAGGCGTTGAAACAGAAACCAGCGGTGAACAAGCAAGACTTGCTGGTTTATATATCAGATGATGGGGAGCGCATATCAACGGTGGATCGTGCGATTACGTCAGTTGATCCGCCAGCTACGCATTTGTTGCTGGAAGAAGAGCTCTTCTTGCCCAATGGGTTGCCCAACTGCGCGGCCTTGAAGGAGCACTTCACACGCGAGGGAAGACTACAGCCGGAACACATATTGCGGATCCTCCACAATGCTACGAAGTTGTTGGCTAGTGAGTCCAATTTGCTTCAGGTTCCAGCACCAGTGACCATCTGTGGCGACGTGCATGGCCAGTTTTATGATTTGCTAAAGCTTTTTGAAGTGGGTGGACACCCATCGAATACGCTGTACTTATTTCTTGGTGACTATGTGGATCGTGGATCCTTTTCAATTGAGTGTTTGCTCTACCTTTACTCACTCAAGTTGAACTACCCAGGGCTGTTTTGGATGTTGCGAGGCAATCATGAATGCAAGCATTTGACGGAGTACTTTACGTTCAAGCTGGAGTGCTTGCACAAATACAATATTAAGGTTTACGAGGCATGTCTAGAATCATTTAATGCCTTACCATTGGCAGCAATTATGAACAAGCAGTTTTTCTGTGTCCATGGTGGGTTGTCGCCCGAGCTTAAGCTGTTGGACGATGTGAATTCTATTGACCGTTTCCGTGAGCCTCCTACCAAGGGTCTTATGTGTGACTTGCTATGGGCGGATCCAGTAGAAGACTATGACGATGACACAATGGAGCAAGCTTTTGTACGCAACCTGGTACGCGGCTGCTCGTATGCTTTTACCTACCGAGCTTCTTGCAAGTTCTTAGAAAGAACCGGCTTGTTGCTGATTATTCGGGCACACGAAGCGCAAGATGCTGGGTATCGAATGTACAAGCGTACAAAAACGATGGGTTTCCCTTCACTTTTGACAATGTTTAGTGCTCCCAATTATTTGGATTCATATAACAACAAGGCTGCTGTCTTGAAGTACGAAAACAACGTAATGAACATTCGCCAATTCAATTCATCGCCTCATCCCTATTGGTTGCCTCACTTTATGGATGTATTTACTTGGTCGCTTCCATTTATGGGAGAGAAAATCACTGACATGTTAGTTTCAATCTTAAACATTTGCACAGAGGAAGAGTTGGATGAGGAAACTCCATTTGCTGATGACTCTTTTGGAAATGACAATGCTGTGGGTACAACTATAGTATCTCCTATAATTGAGGAACTGTCTGCCGAAGAGCCACTGTCTGCTACGGAGGCCATGGAAGACGTGCCCGGAGGCAGAGAATCCAAGTCATTGGAAGAGAAAAGAATGGCATTGCGTAACAAGATTATTGCAATTGGTCGTGTTTCACGCATGTACCTGGTGTTGCGGCAAGAGGCCGAGAGCGTGGCCCACCTTAAAGAGCTTAATAGTGGAATACTCCCTAAAGGTTCATTACTGCATGGTGCAGAGGGGTTAAAGACTACAATTAATAGCTTTCAGGATGCTCGTGAAGCTGATTTGGTAAATGAGGCGATGCCACCTTCAAGTGAAGAAATGCAACGACGCGAAGTTGAACATAAAGAGCGTGTTAAGCGTGAAATAGAAAGTGACGAGTCCAGCCCGGCTTTGCAACGTTTAATTAGAAGACTATCTCAAAGTTCAACTCTGAGCTCTAATGAATCCCTGGCTACTTCAGGACACCAACAAGGAAAACAACAAGCACAGCAGCAAGGACAACAACATGGTCATCAGCAAGGGCAACAACATGGTCATCAGCAAGGGCAACAACAAGGCCATCAACAAGGACATCAACAAGGCCATCAACAAGGACATCAACAAGGACATCAACAAGGACATCAGCAAGGACATCAACCAGGTTATCAACCAGGTTATCAACCAGGTTATCCATCAGGACATCAGCCAGGACATCAGCCAGGACATCAACAAAGGCAACAGCCAGGTTATTCTCCAGGGCAACAGCCAGGTTATTCTCCAGGGCAACAGCCAGGTTATTCTCCAGGGCAACAGCCAGGTTATTCCCCAGGGCAGCAGCCAGGTTATTCCCCAGGGCAACAACCAGGAAATCAACAAAGGCAGCAACCAGGTTATTCACTAGATAATTCATCAAACATTCAATCTGAACATCAATCAAGATATCACTCAAACCGCTCACCGGAAACCCAACCAAGAAATCATTCAGGACACCATTCAGGGCATCACCCAAGACATGCATCGGAACAATCTCCAGGATACTATTCAGGGCACCATTCATCTGCAAAGCAATCTCCACCACCAAAGCAGTCTCCACCACCAAAGCAATCTCCGCCATCGCTAAGAGAACTTCCTCCGACCCCAAGAGAACTTCCTCCGACTCCAAAGCAAAAACTGCAACCAACAAGGAAACTTCCACCATTGCCCAAATACTAAAACACTTGTTGCTATGACTTCTTATTATTCTTATTACTTACTTACTTACTTACTTTATTTGATATATTAAAGCTTTATCTACATCCATTATAAGCATATGTTTGCAACCGTTATTCTATAACTATAGAGCACGTGAGTTGGAACAAGTGATTTTTGGACCAGTAAGACATTAGACATCAAGACAAATACACCAAGCCTGAGCGTACAGAGTTGTATACCACTTCAAGGACTACTGTCCAGTACTTTAATATAGCCTAAACTCTCTTGGCCAACAATGCCATCTGCTTTAAAGATCATACGGGAGCCACCAAATGTTGAAAACACAATTCCAGCACTGGTATACCGCAACTCATCGCCCGAGCGGTTTCTGTTGGAAGACGACGACAAGTTTGTGATATATAGTGCTAGTTGTGGCTTGAAGGTTCAATTAAATAATAATATGGTAATTCTGACTGAGTTGAAGCTGGTGGATTTTGATAATGTTTCATTAATGGTGCTCAACACTTGTTTGGTTATGTGGTTTGACAGTAATGGGTTGGGTATAAATATACCGTATCAATGCATTGCGCTACATGGATTGAGGGACGAAAACTTGTACTTACAATTACTTTCGGGAGAGCTCTTTATGGCCAATATTGATGAGAATGAGGTTACTGTGGAGCTTATAGTGTCCAAAAATCATCAATCCACAGATATCCCAAACCTGCTTTGTAGAGACAATTTGCAATCAATGCCCTCACTCTATGAATCAATATGCAAGTGCTCGGCATTTCACTTTGATACTGATTCTGAGGGAGAAGAGGCGTCGCTCATGGAATTTGGAAAAGATATGGAGATAGAAGTGCCTACATCATGGCTTGAGAAAACTGAGAATGAGCCTATATTATCTAATATTGGAAATGCTGATGATTTAGAAAACACAGGAGTGGAAGAAGAGGGAGAAGTGGCGGGAATGTATGTTGATGTGGGGTATGCATCTATTGCTGGTTCGGTAAGGAAGCGTGAAGATGATATATCCAGCTCCCCTAAAACAAGACGAATAGAGTAGGGAGCGATTCAAGTGAAACGAAGAGAAATAATTAATTATATTGGAATAATCTTTCATATTGGAATAATCTTTCATATTGGAATAATCTTTCATATTGGAATAATCTTTCATATTGGAATAATTCTTCACATTGAAATGATCTTTCACATTGAAATGATCTTTCACACTGAAATGGTCATTCACGCTGAAATAATTGCTTACTAGTATCCAGCTTGCTCAACAATATCTAACTCACATGAAAATACCCAACTTGCTTCATTAATTTTATTCCTATTATCAATTGCAACACCCAACTACCTTTGAGTAATAATCATCCAAAACCAACTTCAATACATTATTCTTCATACATAAACACCTATAACATGATTGTATAGGTCATATCCATTATATTGACTACACCTTTAGATTCTTCAAATTGTCCATAGTAGAAGCAAGAAACCCATTTTGAACCACTGGCACTACCAGCGCAAATATGGTCTGAAATATCTGGCCGAAAAGACAAACATAATAAACTGTCTGAAGCCCACAAGCCAGTATTAAGGGTATAAAATAGGCCAAATCACAGTGTCTATACTTACACAAGTATAATGAAAACCTCTGAAGAGCAGACACGGTTTAAGAAACACTTTTTAAAGCTTTCACAAGGTCGAATAATCGGTTTAGAGAATACAAGTTATTGGGAAGCACTATGGTCATTTCCAGAGCAGGCAAACGATGTGTATGAATTGATTACAGTTTCAGATATTAGGGGAGTTCGTGATCTGAACCGTGCCAATTTCATGGTGTTGGTACGTGTTTTGTGCGATAGAATAGTAGCAATAGCAGGAAATAAGGCTCTTAATATTATTCCACGCGCACAAATACCTTTCGTAGAGCTCCTCAATTGCTTACGTTTATTGACCAGAGTTTTGCCATTCTTGTATGAAATCCCAGAATACTTGACAGAAATTGAGCAGCACTTGTTTTGGAGTGCCAACTTTGACCCATTGCACTTTATAAGCGTTAGAACTACAACCATATTGAACTCAGTCGACAAGAAAAAGACGGAAGCAGTTAATAGAGATAATGTCTTGAGTGTACGGTTAATGGAGGCATTGGTAAATTGCTTATTTTTGCGTGGCTTTACTATAGAAGCACCACGAACATCAGAATCGGACACCAGACGATGCTTATCGTTATGGGAGCCTGGAATTGGATCACATGCTAAATACCAGAAGCCTAATTTGATTATTGACACAAATAGAACTGAAGTTTTGAAAACTATACTTACCTTAGTCTCAACCTCGTTTTACCAGCCACCGTCGCAAATTGTTTCGTCTGGATCTTGCTTTCTAACACTATTAGTAGCTGCCATGCCACGTGTTGAACTCTTGACCTTGGTATGCTCCCTAGTCAACTTGGTGTGTAGATCTTCCCGCTCCTCGCTGGACGAGAATGGCTTGGAATTCAGCAATGGCACCCCTTATTTTGCAGAAATGAGATATTTGTGTGTCTCGTATTCGGTTCAACTTTTAGTCATTATGGTTACTTACCCCATGCCTGCGCGAGAGAAAATTGCACAATTTCATGACTTGAAGCTCTTTACTACTGCAAAGCCTTATAATATGGCTAGGCTGTATTTGGGAAAATTACATAAAGAAGCAGATGTCCGCTTTATTTGCTCGCACTTAATCAAAAACTTAAAGGCCCCAATTCGTGCGGCAAAAGATGCTGAAACCAACAAGTTTTCCTTGGTGAAAAGCACTCAACAATCATCTCTATGGGCAACTGAAATAACAATGCTTTTGTGGGAGTTGATACAATGTAACAAAACTTTTAGAGCTTTGGCTGCGAACGAATATATGGATGACTTATTGATTACCTTGGTATACAATATCCAGGCATATCATAATGATAAGCAATATAAAAACCTAGTTCGCATTTGTTCTTATTTTTTGTTTTACTTGTCATCTGATGTAAGTTTGTTAAATTTGATATTCAAACTGATAAACACGACTATCTACGAGTCACTTCCAACGTCATTTCAGTCAAATCCAAGCCCTATAACAACAAGAGATTTTCTTGTTTCTCAAATTTGCTCCTTAATTTATAGTGGATTTTCGCCATCAACGAACAACTCAAATACTGTTAAGCCTCTATCAGATCTTTTGCTTACAACACTAGTTGAGGTACTATACAATCTAATTCCTATTGTATCTGATCAAGAATTAAAAGTCTCTAATGACTCTGCGAAGAAACTAGGTAATTCTAACACCAGAGGTGGTTTGTCATATGCCACTTGTTGGTCCATTACACAGGTTATTTCAGGATTTTCTTCCCGTGCGTTTTTGCTTGAAAAGCCATTTCATACAGATTTATTAGCATTTCTCATACGTGCAGTGTGTACAGCAGTCACAAAATACCCAAGACCATCTAGAATGCTATTGTTTTCTGTATTAAAAAATGAAAAAACTTATGATCAGATATGGAATACAATTTACAACTTAAATTCGGTTTATTTTCAAGGAAGTACCTTGTTAAACAGCATATATGATAATGAAGATGAAGCTTGTTCTGATGACGAATGGGAACTGCTTAAAGGAACACGTGATAGTCAAGAATTTGAGAACTCGGATCAAGGATCTGTTGCATTAAACACGTTGGCCACTAATGAATCTGATGATTACTTGGGACAACCTCGTCTGAAGAAGAATTCTGTATGCAGCGGACAAAAATCTATAACAGAAGAGGCTGATGAAGAGCTTGAGAATGATACCTTAGAGGCTTCTTTAAGACCAAAACCCCCTACCGGAATGTCCGAAAGAGCCAGGCAAAAACTTCCTATAGAATGTGCATTGAATAGAACTTGGGGTGGAAATGATTCTTTGAGAATTATTTTAACTCTAATAATTCCGCACTTAAAATTAATTTTAAAAGAATCTTGGTCAGCCAGAGACGGACCCAGCATTGAAAGCTATGTATTGGTCAGACATATTGAGGCTGCAGATTTGGAATCCGTGATGTTGGAAAATAAGAACCAGATAAACTATGACTTTTTACCCTCGACACCTTTGGAATTATTGAAATTTGGCTGGAGTCACTTATCTTTAGGTTGGTATTTATCATTATTATACGGAGAAATGTATAATACAGTTGATAATGTGCGTGCATTTTCGAGCCAAAACAAAGTGCTAAAAAACATCGCCAGTTCCATTGCAACAGTCAGTAAAATAACATCTGGGTGGGCAAATTTTATGAAGTCTGGGACAGACATTGTGGATGACCAACAATTTGTGAGTAATTACATTGAGAAGGCTTTGACAAATGTGAACCAGTGGGGTCACACAACAATCAGATTATTCAAGGTTGAAGAAACTGGATCTGAAGGTTTCTTGGGTTCCATGAATAAACTTGGTACTATTAGTCAAGCTGTACCTGGTACACCAGGTGGAATGAATGACATGGCTAACACACTAGTCAGACGCATTAGTGATTTCAGGCTAAACAGTAGCAAAGTTAGTTTGCTGTCTGGGCTTAATACCCCGATTGAAGAGCAAGAGCCAACTTTTGGCATGCATAGTACGCGTAATTCAATCAGCAGTCTACAGTCATTTAACACACTTAACCGGAGTCGAAGCACTACTCCAAGAAATTCGATAAGTATGTAACCTTTTGCATTATGTTGCACAGTCTGAGTTTATACACTGCGCAAATTCACATACTTAACACTTATATAATATCAATTTATAAACACTTTTACTAGCAATTAACGTTTGCCACCCTTTCTACCTTTCTTTTGAACCAATTCAAAACCATCATCATCAACAATGGGTCCCAGAGGCTCATCAATATCCATGGCATCTTCATTTTTGGTCAACTGAGGAATAGATTCCTCTTCGTCTTCGTCTTCTTCATCATCACTATCCGATGGATTATTGGGATCACTGCCAATCGTAATTTTGTTGACTCTCTCGGCTGCTGAATTTTGCTTAGTCTGCCATTTGTTGTATAAAGCATCTATCTCATCATATTGCTTCATGGCAACACTTCTATAAAACTTCAAAATTAATGCTGCGATTTCTAGCGCAGAGTCATTATCGATCTCTGTGTCAAATTCATCGACCATGGCATAAAGGAGAGTTTCTTCAATAAGCTGATTATCAACGGCCTTCTCCTCAAATAAATCTATAACTATACCTGACATCCAATCTCTTTTATCAGCTGAGGTAGGTCCTCCCCATGAATTCTCAACAGCTGTATTCAACTCATCCCATTTGTAAACCGCCATGCATACACCAAGTTCAAACTTAGCCTGTTGTTTTTCATCACCAAACTTTAATGATTCATTACCGTGTTCAACCTCGATAAAGTCAGCTGGGTCTATAGCGTTCATTTTGTAAATGTATCAATTATCAACTTGGAATTTTGATGAAGGATGTTCATTTTTTAAATTTTTTTTTTATTGAATCAAATATCTTCGATAAGGTTGATTTTCATCACCACTAATTATAGTAACTTCCACCTATTTCTTTATCTCTAACCAATGCGGCTGTGACATCGTCCTCGGGTACTTTAAGAGAAACAACTCTTTGTCTTTCACCTGGAACATTTTGCTGTGTAATTATACCATTTTCAACTAGTTCAGCCACAACATTTCTAAACTTAAATATTCTTATATTTGTTTTTGCATTCTTAACATCATCAAAAAGGTCATTTCCATAGAGCAAACTTTGCATATTATGCTTGTCCCCCAATTCCCTTAGAGCATTGGTGCTCTCGCTAGTAGTAGCCATCTGTACCGAATTTTTCAATTCATCGATGATGTCTCCTAAAGTATTCTCTGCCATGCCTGACCTTCGTTTTCTTAACAATATAGCATTTAATACTAATCTTGCGGCAAGAGGTAAAGTTGAGATAAACAAAACGACTGGTGAGTTGTTTGTTTCGTTGATTGCTTTGTTGATGTGGGAAATTCCCACATGAAATATTTGTTTCTCAGTACCTTTAGATTTGTTCTCTTCTAAATGCTGTTCTTCTGCAAGTTCTACTGCCCTCCTGCAAATATTCAATGCTTTTCTAGCATCACCACTTACACTTGCCACCTTTCTTGATGCGAAAGCGATCGCATCTGGTTTAATTATCATCTGTGATTGGTGCTGTGCTTTAAGAAGTTCTAGTCTATGTTCTATGATTTTTCCTAACTCCTCAAACTTGTATCCAGAAAATTGGATTCTGTTTAAACCCAATCTAGATGAAATTTTGTTTGAAAGTACTCTTTCTGGCAAATCCATAGTATTTGCAACTGCTATCACAATCAACTTGGAGTTCTCTACTGTTGGCCAATTGAAAAAATTGTACATGACATTCTGTTTTACAGCAACAATTTGGTCTAATTCATCCAATAGTACGACAAGTGGCTTTGTAGCTTCCCCGTTTTCGAAATGAGTATTGAGGTTTTCCACTGCTCTTGTAGCTGTTGCTTTTTCATTTGATATCTTTTCCCAGAGAAGTTGATAAGTGACATTTGGGGAAAGAATCTTCAAGCCATTAATTTCAAGAAAGTCAAAACTTTTAAATTGATTAGAATCTGCCAATTCATGCAACTGCTCAACAACATCCCTGATAGTAGCAGTTTTACCCACACCTGGAGTTCCACTAACGTATATGCAACAGCCAGTCTCTGTTTCGATTGCCGTGGCTAAAGTTGCAAAGATCTGGTCCGACTCATTTTCTCTGCCCTTCATTTGAGAAATTCTAGCAGAGGAATGCAATTTGGCCTTGACGTCTTTGTAGATATCTGACATCAAAGCCCCAGAAATAAGGTCCAGGCGTTGAGGCTTTCTTGGAGAAGCCGGCAATTTTGGCCGGCTGTTGATCAATTGGCCTTTATTTAACTTTAGAGTTGGGTTTTTTTTAATGCGTTTAGGGCTTCTATCGTTTGTGATGGCTTTCTTCAGCTTTCCTGGGGGTCTTCCTCGTTTTTTTGGCAGCAGGCAAGGCGTTTGACGTTCATGTTTGTGGATTGGATATTCTACATCACTGTCTGAATTGAACTCGGTGTCGTTGTCAGATTCTGAGCTTGGTATAACTTCTTTATCATCATCGTCACTGTTATCTTCGCCATTATCTTCATGATTAATACTTTTAAAATCATCATCAATAGCACCCTTTCTTTCAAAATTGCTCATGACACTGTTATATGTTTCATTCTGTAATACACCAACCTTAGAGTTTAGCTTGCTCTTTATTCTCCTATTCTCTGGAGACACCACTTTTTTTGGTGAGCTCTTCGATTTTGCAACGGGTTTTAGTTTTAAAGGCGAGGTAACAACAGATGATTTGTATGCCCCAGGTACTGTTGCAGATCTTATACTCTCCAAGAATCGAGCTGAATCAGTTTTAAAAACAGAAAATAATTCGCGATAGTCAAACAGTTCCGAAAACATCTCTGCCTGAGAATTGCATGCACGACGTACCATAAACGTGCTTGAGACAATTGAATCGTCAAGGACTATATCTCTTTCAAACTCGTGCTGAGAAATGACATTTACTTTATCCACCACTTCGGAAATGTGTATTTCTTCAACATATGAGGTAAGAAACACTTCGTTCTTATTTAACTCATCCTGATTCGAGTATTCCTGAGCTTTTGGTAAATCATCAAAAGCAACATCCTGTATTCGTATGAACCAAAGCACAACTAGGTCCAAGTAACTATCCGTGCCCAACCGAATATCTTTGATAAACGCAATTTCTAAGTCTTCTGTAGTGTTTCCAGACTGGCGAACTAAAATAGCGTCACCTGCTTTAATCTCTAACTCATCACTCTCCCTCCGAAGTGTAATACTCGAATTATTGGAGTTTCCTCCGCGCCTTCCTCTACGCGTAGGTGTTTGAGGTTGATCTACGGTGCCAACTTTAGTCTGCTCGGACTGGCCTAAAAGTAGATGCCAACCTTTCAAATCTCGTACCGACCGTGCCATGATCCACTACAGATCGAAGCTAACCACTCAAAATATGACTGAGATTCCTGGATCACTTGATGTGGAGCACGCTTGATGCGATTTGCAGTTGGAAAAAAACACGCCCAAACAAAAAACCAAACAAGCACACTTGATTTCCTACACCAGTCCTCAATAGGCCAATATCTCGGCTAAAAACCCCAATTGGATTGTAGTATCCAGAATATGAAAATATCCTTTAAATTAATCAAGAGATAAAAGTGTAGTAGAATTGAATTAATGCAAAATAAATGGCTACTTGTATATGAGCAACGGCTCCCCCACGTTTACGATCTCGTCAATATTTAAGCTCAAATCAAATGCCTTGGACAAGATTATCTTGAATATCTTCTGTACATTTATAGAGTGGCTGGTGGAGCAGAATATTATTGGCGCATGCATAACATTTCCAAACTTCTTGGCTTGCTGGGTAATTTCTAACTGGTCTTGGTACGGTAAGTCAATAAACAGATCGTATTTCGTGCCTATTAAGAATGGTATAGCTGTTTTGTTGAACCCGCGTACCTGACGGTACCACTCTTTGATGGAGTTGAGTGTGGACTTGCGCGTGAGGTCAAACATAAAGAGAATGGCAACCGCATCATTGGATACTAATGGCAACATATTTATAAATTCCTTTTGGCCACCAAGATCCCATATAGAGAATGTAATTGTTGTATTTCGTATCTGGATCTTCTTATCCATAAAGTTCACGCCAAGCGTTTGAATGTAGTCTTCGTCAAATGAGCCCTCTACATATTTGACCATGAGTGACGTCTTACCAATTTGTGAGTCGCCAATCAATCCAATTTTCAATGCTACCCTGTAATATATGGTCAGTTTGAAATAGCTCGGTTAGTCTGAGTGTTTTACATACTGGTTATTTTGAGATTCCGCGTCCATATCGCGTAATTGATATATCCTTTTGATAAGTGAATCCGGGCGCTATCGTGTATCACAACATTAAAGTGATTTGGATTACCGGAAAAAGCTATATTTGGTACATACACGATACTGAGGAGGAAGTGCATTTGTGTTAGGGCTTTCGCCCTAGCAAGAGATAACGTGCTTTGAATAATTTATCACGTGTGTTGTTCCTGCTATTTTTGAATAATCCTGTATATACTATTGAGGCTGTATATTTTAATCTCAATCAATCATTTACATCTTTTCCGCAGTATACAAAACTATTTTTCAGTCACTGCACGACCTTATTGTTTTTTTTCCCTTTGGCGCATCTCGATGTCTAGGCAGATGCGACATCCAACCGGTTTGGGGAGCACCGGTTTGGTGGTGGGTGGAAAAAATTGTGAAAAAAAAACCCGGCACTTGAAAACCTTCATCTTTCTAGCTTGTTAAACGTTCACTGCAAACATGGCTGTTGGTAAAAACAAGAGATTGTCCAAGGGTAAGAAGGGATTGAAGAAGAAGGTCGTTGACCCCTTCACCAGAAAGGACTGGTTCGACATCAAGGCTCCTTCCACTTTTGAAAACAGAGCTGTTGGTAAGACTTTGATTAACAGATCTACCGGTTTGAAGAACGCCGCCGATGGCTTGAAGGGTCGTGTCGTTGAGGTTTGCCTCGCTGACTTGCAGGGCTCTGAGGACCACTCTTACAGAAAGGTTAAGTTGAGAGTCGATGAGGTTCAGGGTAAGAACTTGTTGACTAACTTCCACGGTTTGGACTTCACCTCCGACAAGTTGAGATCTCTTGTCAGAAAATGGCAATCTCTTGTCGAGGCTAACGTCACCGTTAAGACCGCTGATGACTACATCTTGCGTGTTTTCGCCATTGCCTTCACCAAGAGACAGGCTAACCAGATCAAGAAGACCACTTACGCTCAATCTTCCAAGTTGAGAGAAGTCAGAAAGAAGATGATCGAGATTATGCAGAGAGAGGTTTCTAACGTTACCTTGGCTCAATTGACCTCTAAGTTGATTCCCGAGGTTATTGGCCGTGAGATTGAGAAGTCCACCCAGACCATCTTCCCATTACAAAACGTTCACATCAGAAAAGTCAAGTTGTTGAAGCAGCCTAAGTTCGACTTGGGTGCTTTGTTGGCCTTGCACGGTGAAGGTTCCGCCGAAGAAAAGGGCAAGAAGGTTGCTGGTTTCAAGGATGTTGTCTTGGAGCAAGTTTAAGTAGTCTAGACTGTATAGTTGCACGCCTATTGTGCCTGCTGTCGTCACCTTTTTAAATAAAGCATTAAAAATTATAAAGTCCTAATGTTCTGCTTTTTTGGTGGGAATAAATTAATTTTAATAAAGAGCATGTAAGTTGTGACGTAGTGTAATGGAGCTACCATGAAACATTAGAATTTGATTTTGCGTGTATTTACAAAACAGACAACTTATTCACTTTTATAACTTTTACCTAGTAATTCGAATTTCTTTGTGCTGATATTGTATAACAGACTTTATCGGTATCAAAGCCTGTTTTCATCTACGTATATCTAAATCATATTATACATAAATCAATATTTATTTGCATTAACACTTACTTAGGTAAGTATCAAGTTAGTCATATTTAGAGTGCATCAACTACTTTCATTTTATTCCCAACCTTTATAGTTTAAATTTAGTTTATTCTAACCTTCACTTATCCACACCTTTTGTTGTTCGATAATTTTGACTTCTTTATATATTAAGGTTATTAAATCTCAGATTAATGCGCATCAATATGACTATTCTTTTAATTCTGTTACTCTTTAATACGCTTTTTTCAACTTTCATTTGCTTTCAATAATGTCTAAAAACGTTCAAATGTTGTTTATTCACCTCTACTATAATTACATTTTGATGGCATTTTCTTTTCAACTTATACATAGTATATAATCATAATTGTCTTCAAATTTATTTTTTAAAGGATAAATACATTAAACTTCTTCTCTCTGATAAAGAAATTTTTCAAACTTTATAACCCTTTGTGTTTGTCTCGCAGATCCTTTTCAGTATAATTAAAGGGCCCGATAGGTCTTTGGTTCCAGCCGTGTGCTTTAAGTATGCAGAAGCCTAACCTGCAAATTTGATTTATACAAAAATGCATTTTTTTTTCATTTGAACATTATTTAGGTGAAACGTTACAGCAATCTCGTTTAAGTCTTAAAAGCTCATTGCAATACATCAATTGACTCCCTTAATCCATGGGCGAGGTATGTATAGTATATAACTAGCTCAAGCAAACTGTTGAATAAGTGGCCTTGTAAATCTCTTGGTTTACTCAGTACTAACGTGTTGCTAGAAAAAGGAAAAATCGCTGGGAAGGGAAAAGCCCACGGCTAACGCAGCTACTAATGCTGAAGAAGTTCAGGACCACAACAAAGAAGTTAATAATAACTTGCAAAACAGAAACACACCTGTTAATGTGTCTGTTAGTGAGAAGGAAAAAGATGACACAGAACCAACAGAACCAAAAAGTGCACCAACTGCATTTTCGTGGAATACGGTTGGATATTGGAATAGTACAGCCAATACGGACAAAGTGCATACGTTGAAGGTCATGAAGGCAATTGAAAGCTATATTTCTGACCATTGTTATGGTGATTGGTATTGGAATTGTTCTTTAATGTTTGGAACCTGCTTCTTCGCGTGGTTTTTGGCTAGAATTGGAGGTGGTTTTCTTTCATTGGGAATTGTGTTGTTGTGTACCAACTCGGTATACAGATTGGAGTTTCGTAGATTCAACAGGAATATCAGAGATGAAATAACTAGATCCAATGCCAATGACCGGTTGGACAATGAATTGGAAACAATGGAATGGTTGAATTCATTTATGGATAAGTTTTGGGTTATTTACATGCCTGCTCTCTCAGAAACTGTAATGTTTCAAACTAATGAAATATTGAAGGACCAGGCCCCAGGATTTGGTATTGAAGCTTTGTCCTTGGATGAGTTTACTTTGGGCTCTAAAGCACCAAGAATAGACTCCATCAAGTCATATACAAAGAAGGGTCGTGATCATGTTGAAATGGATTGGGCATTTTCATTTGCACCTAATGATACTGATGACATGACAAAAAATGAAATAAAGAAAAAAATCAACCCAAAAGTTGCATTAGGTATTACAGTTGGTAAGGCATTTATTTCCAAGTCTTTGCCTGTTTTGGTGGAAGATATGTCTTTTACTGGTAGAATGAATGTGAAGTTGAAGTTGACTGAAAATTTTCCCCATATTAAAATGATCTCTATTCAATTCTTGGAGGCACCCACAATTGATTACGCCTTGAAGCCTGTTGGTGGTGATACTTTTGGTATCGATATTATGTCCTTTATTCCAGGATTATCGTCATTTGTCAATGGGTTGATTCATGCAAACTTAAGACCAATGTTTTATGCACCCAATTCCTTTGATATTGATGTTGAAGAGCTCATGGCTATGCAGTCCAATGATTCTACTGGTGTTGTTGCAGTTACTGTTGCACGTTGTACCAACTTGAAGATTGGTGGCAAAACTAAGCAGAACACTATTCTTCCTTACGTCCAAATGAAATTGTCAAACAACTTCGACGTGGATGAAAAAACTAATGTCAAGAACTCGACCAATAATCCTGTATTTATGGAGACTAAATACTTGTTGGTAAATGCGTTGGAAGGTAACCATTTGACTTTAAATGTCTTCCATCTTGAAACTGAAAAAGCTGAAGACAAGTTGATTGGTTCTGTTGATTTCCCAATGACTGATTTATTACAAAGACCTACTCAAAATGGTATCAGCAAGTATCTCGTTGAAGGTGGAAGAAAAGTTGGTAAAATTGATTTCAATCTCAAGTACTTCCCTCAATTGGAGCCTATGGTATTGGAAGATGGTACAAAGGAAGCAGTTACTGACTCTGAGGTTGGTATCATGAAAATCAATTTGCACTCTGCCAAAGACTTGGATATTTCTCAGTCAGTTACAGGCTTGTTGAATCCTTATGCTGAGATTTACGTGAATAATGTGTTGGCAAAGTCGTGTCGTAAATTAAGAGGCCTGAATGAGCCATCTTGGGAAGAAGACTTTGAATCTTTGGTTATTCAACAATCGGAAACTCAAATTTTGATTTTGGTTAAAGATGCTGTTGAAGATGCTATCGTTGGTAAGTTGGACTGCAACTTGCAAGATTTAATTTTTGAGACTGGAAGAGGTAATACATGGATTGAAACTGATCCACTTCACCCCGATGGTCCCATTTCTAAATTTAGAGTAAGTGTCTCGTGGAAAGCATTGGCTATGGATGATGACAGTGTTGTTAAATCATATTATAGTGCCCCTATTGGTGGTATGAGATTACACTTAAGATCCGCTACTGGCCTCAAAAACTTGGAATCAGTTGGCAAGGTTGATCCTTATGTGAGGGTATTGTTGAATGGTAAGGTAAGAGTTAAGACACCAACTATTGCCGAGACTGTTGAACCTGTTTTTGAACATGTAGCATTTCTACCAATCTCCAACGAGCATCAGCACTTTTTGGTTGAAATTATGGATAAAGAAGATGAAGGAAAAGATCGGTCTTTGGGCACAGCTGCTATCAATGTTAACGATTTTATCAAAAAAAATACTATGGGTTACTTTTTGGGTTACCATGGTGCAGATGAAATCATTGAACAACCTATCTTGTTGAATGGACGTCAACATGGATCAATTTTTTACTCGGTTTCGTTCTTTCCTACTATTCCAACTTATACTAAGTCGGAGATTGAAAACATGGATATGTACATAAAGGATAAGAAAGAGGCAGCAGAGGAAGAGGCTAGAATTATGGCAAAAGAACAAGAGCTCATGGAAAAAGATCCAAGTAGCTATGAATGGGTTGACGTTGCTGAAGATGACTTCCCGGAACCTTCAAAGATTGAAATGCCTCTAAATGAAATTCTTAAGTATAGAACTGGTACTATTGCTGTGCATATCAGTCATGGTAAATTTGATAAGCCAGATTTGTACCTTCATACATTATTCGATGACCATGCATATTCTTCTGGTATTACTCCAAGAGCAGAGGGAAAGATATTGCGTACTGCATCTACTGGTGAAGCATTTATCCGTGATTTACCCAATTCACTGATGATTCTCCGTCTTTCTAAGAGAGTGGAGGTGAATAGCGAAAAAGACATTGTTTATGAAGTTAGCTATGACACTGTCAAAATTTTGACTGACTCATTCCAAGCACCTACAACCATCCATCTCAATCACAAAAACTCTGTGGTTCTTCAAGCAGAATTTATTCCATCCACAGCCAAGTTAGATCCTCGCGACACTGTTTTAGATGTTGGTATGATGACACTTGATATTTTGGACGCCGAAGGATTACCATCTGTGGATAGTAATGGTAAATCTGACCCTTTTGTCTCAGTGCAGCTCGATGGTGTACAAGTTTTCAAGACAGATAAAAAGCGCAGGACATTGAGCCCTGTTTGGAATGAGCAAGTCGAGTTCCCAATTCTTTCAAGGTCTCGTGAAGTACTCATAATTGAGGTACTCGATTGGGACTTGACCCATAAACCTGAACACTTGGGTTTTGCTCGCCTTGATATAACTGAAATCCTTCCTCATGAAAAGACAGACTTCACAGTCAAGTTAGATACACAAGGTGAGGTACGTTTGCGTGCCACTTTTAAGCCACAGTACATTAGACCTAAGCTCAACACAGTTAGTGGTTTAGGTATAGACTTGAATTCTATTAGTCACGCTCCTATCAAGGCAATTGGCTCTATTGCAAATGGTGCTGGTAATGTTGTTGGTGGTACTGTTGGTGTGGCTAGCGATCAAGTAACTAAAGGAGCACTGTTCTTTAAGGGTCTTGGTAACCGTGCGCGTAAGTCCAGAGGATCCAAAGAAAGTAAGGATAGAAAGGAAAGCTATGAGAGAAGAGAAAGTAACGATATTGGCGCCGATCGTGATGTTGTTCAGGAAGAAAATAGCAGCGATCTGTCCCAGGAAGAAAGAGAACGTATTCCTAAACTTCAAATTGAAGGCCGCCCTTCAAGCCAAAGCGTACATTCTTCAAATCAGAATGCTCATCCTGAAGACATGCTGATGAACCCTGGCTCACACACCATTGGTCTCCCAAATATTCATAACGAATTATTGCCGCCTCCACAAAGACCGGACTACCTAGGTGATAATGCAAGCAGCATTGGCGCTAGACGCAGACCAAGTGGCTCTACTGATGTCACCAGCTTTGCCCCTAGTACTCACGGTCCTGAAGCTATTCCCGGACGTGTTAGTATCATTAGCGCAAGTGGGTTTGATGTTGGCTCAACCAATGTGCGTGTGGTTCTTAAAACGACTTCTAAGGATAAAGAGTTAATTAAAACACGCACTGTTAAGCTTGATAAGGACCATTCTACCTATAAATGGAACGAAAGTGTTCCATTTAAAGCTACATCTAACGGTGAATTACACTTTATTGTACGCGAACATCACAAATTTGGTAAGAGTCGTGAAGTTGGAAGTGCCTGCGTTGTTTTAGCAGACGTAGTATCACATGAAGACAACATAGAATTACCTTTAAATGGCGGAGTTGGCAATATATTAGTCAACATTAAATATATACCTCCTGTTTTATAAATTATATTTATAAATAATAATGCTACAGCACGTCCACTCAGTTAATATTGGTTGCAAAAAACAAGTATGGAACTATCGTAATCAACGCTAACATAAAAAAGCGAGAAACCTATGTTAGGGTTAGGGCTTTATAATATTACTTTTCACGTGTATATCATATTTAAATCATGCTTTTTGTCTTGTTTTTTATATACACTCTAAATTTAGCATTACTTCCGGTGTGTTACAATAAAACACAACAAGTCGTGTAGTATCATTAAAGTAAACGACAAATTCTAATATGCACTCTCCAATTTTGTGTTGTCCGAAAAAAAATAGCTATTCACGTGACTCGAAAATTTGGTAAAATCCTGTATACGCACCAAAGTTGGCAAAGCTTTGGTGAAAAATGGCTATTAAAATTTTTTCCTAGTTTCTTTCACAACTGTTTATCACCCAATAGCTAGATCAAAAATGAGCCAAATTGTATGTTATCACCATGCTGTTATCAAGGCAGCCTTAATACCATGACATGTAAAGCAGAAGTGCTGCGTGCTGCTGCTTAGCGTGTGTGCTATTAAGAAAAATTTTACAGTCTATCTATTATCATAACTTGAGAACCCTATACTAACTTTTATTCAGGCTCCTAAGTGGTACCAATCTGAAGACGCTCCAGTCGCCAAGCAGTCTAGAAAGACCGCTCGTCCACAAAAATTGCGTGCCTCCTTGGTTCCCGGTACCGTTTTGATTTTGTTGGCCGGCAGATTCAGAGGTAAGAGAGTTGTTTACTTGAAGAACTTGGAGGACAACACTTTGTTGGTCTCCGGTCCTTTCAAGGTTAACGGTGTTCCATTGAGAAGAGTCAATGCTCGTTATGTTATTGCCACCTCTACCAAGGTTGCTGTCGACGGTGTTGACGTTTCCAAGTTCGACGTTGAGTACTTTGCCAGAGAGAAAACCCCAAGAACTAAGAAGACTGAGGCTGAATTCTTCAACGAGGCCCAGCCCAAGAAGGAGATCAAGGCCGAGAGAATCGCCGACCAGAAGTCTGTTGACGCTTCCTTGTTGTCTGAAATTAAGAAGACCCCATTATTAAAGCAATACTTGTCTGCTTCTTTCTCCTTGAAGAGCGGTGACAAGCCCCACTTGTTGAAGTTCTAAGCTTCTAACGCCCATTTAATCCACGGAAATAAAATAAACAATGCTGATTCGACTATATAGCTAATATCACATTATATTTTTAGGCATCTGTGGAATACTCTTTGTATATGTAATACAGCCAAATGAAAGATGAGACCGGCGGAACAGTTTTTGATACAAATGTAGATTTGGCTTTTCTATCAAGGCTAGTCTATAGTGTTATAATATTCAAAATAGTACTTCTTGAAGGAGAATCAATACAGTATTCTATAATTAACCTAATGTATTATATAAAGAAACCATTCTAACAATTGTTCACAAAATAGGGTTAAACTACTTAAATCAGTAACCGTGTTTATAGCTTTAATCGAAAAAAATCGGTAACAATCATTACATATAGCTATCACGCTCGATAAACTCACCCAAGTACAACTAATAGTCATCCTATTCATGGTAATGGTTGCCCCAGACACGTGCAGACTTTCTGCAGGCCATTGCAAATTTATGGCGATGAGACAGGTAAAAAAGTTTTAGAAAGCGATGCGCCTGCTAATACTTTCCTCATCGCACTTTATTATACAACAATGGCTAGTTTGATCCCCATTTCTACTTACAACTTAGCGGTTAAGCCTTTTGATCCTGTCCCTGCTATCGAGGATGACTACCCTGTCACTATCCGTTTGACCTTGGCTGCTATTGATCCTGAGGCCAGTGATGACAAGGAGGAACCATCTACTTTGAGAATGTTGAAGAGAACTATTCCTTTTGTCGATGACGAGGAGGATGATGAGGAGGATGATGAGGAGGATGATGAGGATGATGAGGACGAATTGGACTCAGAGGATGATGAGAAGAAGGTGAAAAGCAGCAAGAAGAATGACGAGGATGAGGATGAGGAAGAAAATGACGATGAGGATGACGAGGATGAGGATGACGAGGATGAGGAAGATGGTGTTTCTGAATTTATCATCTGTACCTTATCTCCCAAAGTCCAGTTCCAACAAACTATTGATTTGACCATCAGTCCTGATGAGGAGGTATTTTTCGTCGTTACTGGTTCTTACCCAATTCATTTGACTGGTAACTATGTTGAACACCCCGCAGATGACTCTGAGGATGATGAGGAATACGACTCCGAGGATGATGAGTATGATATGTCCCCCGATGAGGATGAAATTATCCACGGAAACGGCTACGACTTGGAGTCATTGGAGGATGAGTCTGACATTGAAGGCAAGATTGAAGAGTTGGTTGATGAAGAAGAAAAGAATGCTTCTAAAAAGAGAAGTGCTGCGCCTGAAGAGTCCAAGAAATCTAAGAAGGCCAAGAAGGAAGACAAGAAGTCTGTCCAATTTACCAAGGAGTTGGAACAAGGTCCCACTGGCTCCACCTTAGTGAAGGAAAAGAAGGAGGACAAGAAGGAGGACAAGAAGGAGGACAAGAAGGAGGACAAGAAGGAGGACAAGAAGGACAAGAAGGAGCAAGCCAAAGAAAAGAAAAATGCTGCTAAAGAAAAGAAAAATGCTGCCAAGGAAGCCCAAGAAGAATCTGCTGAAAAGGACTCTAAGAAGAAGTTCCCCACCAAAACATTGTTAGGCGGTGTAGTTACAGAAGACAGAAAGGTTGGTAAGGGTACCACTGCCAAAACTGGTAACAAGGTCGGTATTAGATATATCGGTAAGCTCAAAAACGGCAAGGTTTTTGACAAAAACACTTCAGGCAAACCATTTGTATTTGGCTTAGGTAAAGGTGAGTGTATCAAGGGATTCGACTTGGGTGTTGCTGGCATGGCCATTGGAGGCGAAAGAAGAGTTGTCATTCCCGCAAAAATGGGCTATGGCTCTCAAGCTTTACCTGGAATCCCTTCAAACTCGGAATTGACTTTTGACATTAAATTAGTATCTTTGAAATAAATATACTCTCTTTTATAGAAAAAAGAATTAGTTATTTAGTAAGTCATTTTGTATTTGATAACAACTTTAGTACTTAAGGGTATTCTAATTAACCAAAAGGTTATATAAGTCTCACAAAACAGAAGATTTTGTCTAGGTAAATTAATGCTGGAACCTCATGGGAACAATTACAATATCATAAGAAGATGCTTTTGACTACGACAATACAGTTTTCACTATAAGCTTGTAACTACCGATTACATACAAGAAATTTATTATTTCATTCAACCATTTGGTTCATTTTAAACCCTACTTTCAATATCATAGTAGAAAATTTTACAGTGCTGGTACGAACCGATCGTTTAACGCGACAGAAAAAAAATTTAGAAAAGTGAGCTGGGAAAAATGTGCTAACGCCACACGGCAAAACTATTCAACTAGACCACGCCACTTAAGAAGCATTTATTCGCTTTTTTTGACTACTGGCTACTTCCCTTCTGACTCCACGCAATCTTGCAGAGTCGATTGTTTACTGTTTCTTAAGAGCCATTAATCGGTGGTAAACCGTTTTTCCAATAGCCACACAGGTTTTTTTACAGCACTTTAGCATTATCCTATAAAATGTTGGGCTACCTCACAAGGGCCACCAGTGCATTGGCTAGGACCTCTGCTCATAGACCTATTCACTTTATCATTATTGGCGCGCTTATGGCGTCAGTAGCGTACCTCGCGGTGGTTGACGAGTACGTTCCTGACAATTTCCACAGCGCTGTTGATGGGTTGAGTTTTTATCACCCACCAGGATCCAATTCATATAGTGATTGGGTGAAAATCGACGATTTTTCTGCCTACCCAGACGCTGAGCACATTCTGGTTGCACAATTGGTGTTTAAGAATGTCCGCCATCATGAGATTCCTGAGGTTGAAGGAACATTTAGTGGATTTAACGATAATGAGCGTGTTTTGATAGTGGACTCGGAGAGTTTACAATCAAAGTTGGATCTTCTTGACCGGATTTCTGGTGAGGATATTATGTGGAAGGCAAGACACAACAATAGAATCGCAAAGTATTATGAGTATTTGCGTATGGGGTTGGTAAAACTCAAAAGTTTGGTCCAGGGTGCTGAAAGCTTTGATATTATTTTGATAACTGCCGCCTATGCTGCCATGCTCTACACCTTGGTTAAAGTGTTCATTGACATGAAGCAGATAGGCTCCAACTTTTGGTTAGCTTTCTCTACCATCACGTCTTCAATGTTCGCTTTTCTTTTTGCTTTGGTTGTTACCACAAAAATTTTGAACATCAAAGTGCCATTGTTAAGCTTGTCTGAGGGTGTTCCATTTTTGGTAGCAATTATTGGCTTCAAGCACAAGGTTTCTATTGCTGCATCGGTGGCTGCTGCTTCTGCATCTTCGCTTGATGTAAGAACTATTGTTGCAGATGCCATCTCAGCACATACCGTCAGCATGCTTAGAGACCACTTTGTGGTTATGGGTGCTTTGATTTCCATCGCATTTTATGCATCTCACTTGGTAGGATTGACAAGCTTCTGTATCTTGGGAGCATTGATTTTGCTTTTTGATTTGGCATTGGTATACACCTTCTTTTCGGCGATTTTGGCTTTAAAAGTTGAAATCAATAGAGCTCGTCGTACTGAAGACCTCAAGATCGCTTTAGAGGAGGATGGTGTTTCGAGCCTTGTTGCTCAGCAAGTAGCTGCACAATCTTCTGCATTGAAGTATTCTGAGGCAAACCTTTTTGACAATGATGATTTCTCTCCAGTTTCATTCAAGGTGGCAATCATTGTGGGCTTTTTTGGCTTCCATGCTTTCTGGTTAAGTAATTCATGGTTATACAGCGCCCCAGGCGAAGGACCATTTTCAATGTCTACCCCGTCTCTCAAGTTGTCCAAGGCTGCTGCCAAACATATTGCTATAGGCAGTACTGGAACTATTGCTACCATAATCCCCCCCAGGATTTATATGCCCTTAGGTGCTCTTGTACAAACTGAAGATTTTATCTTGTGGGTTTTAGAAACCATTAGTCATGCCATAAGGGACAGTCTTATTTCCAAATTTTTGTTGTTTGGTTTTGCAATTTCCATCTCCACCAATGCCTACTTTTTGAATGCCTCTCGTTATCAAGTTTCAGCCACCAAAAAGTTGCTTGAAAAAGAGATTGCCAGGCCAGCTACAGGATCCAAGAAACCTGCCACTGCCGTTTCTTCTAAATCGCCATATAAGGCTCATAGCGCTAGTAAAATGTCAAAATCATGCTCTGCTGAGACAAATGTTCACCATACATTACCAACCCCTCCATTGGATGTGAAAGAAAATGAATTGAATGGCACCACAGAGTCTTCATCCGAAGAAGAATTGGAAATCTCTACTTCCAATCACCAATTACCCTTGGAAGAGTGTGTTAAGATTATGCAAGATGGAGGCGTTAAAACCTTGACTGATAATGAAGTTTCCTCCTTAGTTGTTGCTGGAAAGCTTCCGTTGTATGCTTTGGAAAAACAATTGGCTGACAATACTAGAGCTGTTCTTGTACGTCGTAAAGCTATTGCTAAGCTTTCTGATGCTCCTGTTTTGGACACAAACCGTTTACCATACAAACATTATGACTATAACCGTGTATTTGGTGCTTGTTGCGAAAATGTTATTGGTTACATGCCATTGCCTGTTGGTGTCGCTGGTCCATTGTTGATTGATAATAAGCCATACCATATTCCAATGGCTACTACCGAAGGTTGTTTAGTTGCCTCGACTATGCGTGGTTGCAAGGCTATTAATGCTGGTGGAGGTGTTGAAACTGTTTTGACTCAAGATGGTATGACTAGAGGTCCATGTGTATCTTTCCCGACATTGTCCAGAGCTGGTGCTGCAAAGTTGTGGCTTGATTCCGAAGATGGTCAAAAAACCATTAAGAAGGCCTTCAATAGCACCTCGAGATTCGCCCGTTTGCAACATATTCAAACTGCTTTGGCTGGCACATTATTGTTTATTCGTTTTAGAACCACTACTGGTGATGCCATGGGTATGAATATGATCTCCAAGGGTGTTGAATACTCTCTCAAGTATATGGTTGAAGAATGCGGTTGGGAAGACATGGACGTCATTTCTGTTTCCGGTAATTATTGTACTGACAAAAAGCCTGCCGCAATTAACTGGATCGAAGGAAGAGGTAAGTCTATTGTTGCTGAGGCTAGAATCCCTGCAGATGTTGTTAAAAAGGTTCTTAAGTCTGAAGTTTCTGCATTGGTCGAGTTGAACATTAGTAAAAACTTGGTGGGTTCTGCAATGGCAGGCTCTGTTGGTGGATTTAATGCACATGCTGCTAACTTAGTCACTGCCGTCTTTTTAGCATGTGGACAAGACCCTGCGCAGAATGTTGAGTCTTCAAATTGTATTACTCTTATGGATAAGCTTCCTAATGGTGATTTACGCGTTTCTGTATCTATGCCTTCCATTGAAGTCGGTACTATTGGAGGAGGTACTATCTTGGAACCTCAAGGTGCCATGTTGGAACTTTTGGGTGTCCGTGGTCCTCACCCTACTAGCCCTGGAGAAAATGCCAGACAATTGGCCCGTATTGTTGCCTCTACTGTTTTAGCTGCAGAGCTTTCGCTTTGTTCTGCTTTAGCTGCCGGTCATTTGGTCCAATCCCACATGCAACACAACCGCAAGGGTGCTGCTGCTCCGGCTCCTGCTGCTCCGACTCCTGCTGCTGTTCTCGCTCCTGCCGCTTCTGAGCAGTCTTCAGTAATGAATGGTAATGATATTAAGCGACTCAAAGAAGGTGCAGTGAACTGCATTAAGTCCTAGTTTTGGGAAAACTCCCAAAAAAGCTTTCCAAACCTAAAAGCTAACCAAACTGACCACCTACTGTCTACAATGGGTTTATGACATCCTTATAATCATATGTGTTGGTTAAAGTAAGGGTTGATACCGATTCTCTTGAGGCAAAAAAAAACTGAAGTAACATAAAACCCTTCTCTTGCTATTGTTTTCAGTTCTTCTCATTAGCTTTTCTTAACTGTATTTATCTGCATTTTTTATAGATATATTTGTCTTATTTAATAACCATAAGCAATTTCGAGCACATCATCTTTTTTCTCCATCGAAATTTTAGACTTTCTCGTTGGAAAAACCTATCGAGTAGAGTCATTGAACTGGTAATCTTCAAAACTTGATTATCATTACAAAAATAGTCAATTTCAGATATGCCCTGCCAAGAGATAGGCACACCTATTCCTAATATTCCTCATGCTGTTTCCGTCACTCTACCAACGTGGCAAGCCACTGTTGGCTACGAAGAAGGAGAGGAGTGGGTTGTGAGTAAAATGAACAGCGGATATCCACGGTTTTTTATTCACCCAGTGATCAAGGAGTTGTGTGGTGAGATAGAAGCCAAGTACGGAAGGGATGGTGAATCAGTTATGGTCTTCCCGCTGTATAAGGTGGCCAAACGCTGTCGCGAGTATATTAAGACACACTCTGATAAAAAATCACTTAGTGTTAGAATTTTGCAATTGAGTACTCCAGCTCCAGCAAACGAGGAGGAGAAGTCCACTGTCATTGAGTCAAACATTGGAGTGGTTTTATTTCCCTCCACTGAGTTTCCATTAGCAAAACAGTATTGGCAGCATTCAGGGGAAGGTATAAGCTCAAGAATGGGAGAGTATGTTTTGAGAGAGTTGTTCCACAAAGACAATCTCGAATCCTCGAATAGTAAGACAGGTTCGAATTCTAGTCGAAGAGCTCTGAATATGAAGCAGGAACTCCAAGCTCAGATGATCCAGAATAGATCGCCTTCTATATCTGCGTCTGGTAGCTCCAACAGAGGCTCGGTTAATGACGAGGTTGAAAATGAGTACCACACCTTTATTGAACAAAAGTTTGGTAGAGTATTAGATTTGAAGTTCACCGTTGGTGCCAAAATTGCCTTGAGAAGAAGAATTTGTGGTAAGGTTGACAAATCCCACACCCAGCAGGAAGAAATGGAAAAATCAAGAAGAGGAAAGAACCTAAGTGAAACTGATGTATACTTGTTCCCCTCTGGAATGGCATCCATCTTTTATGCACATCATGCGTTATTGCAATTGTCAGATGCTCCCAAGAAATCAGTGTGTTTTGGCTTTCCTTACGTCGATACGCTTAATATTCTCAAAAAGTTTGGTTCGGGTGTTCACTTTTTGGGCTTGGGGGATGATAATTCATTGGATCAGCTTGAAGAAGGATTGGAAAATGGCAGCATTGATATAATGGCGTTGTTTTGTGAATGTCCTTCTAACCCGTTATTGAAAACTCCAAACTTGAAAAGAATTAGAAGCTTAGGTGACAAGTATAATTTTGCTATTGTGGTAGATGAAACGGTGGGTAATTTTCTCAACATTCATGTCTTGCCTTTTGCTGATATGGTGGCCTCGTCTTTAACTAAGGTGTTTTCAGGTGACTCGAATGTGATGGCAGGCTCTCTTGTGTTGAATCCTCTGTCTTCAATGTACCATAAGCTTAAGGATTTTTTTGATAGAGAGTACGAAGATTTATTTTGGGCTCAAGATGCTCTAGTGTTGGAGAGAAACTCAAGAGATTTTGCTGCGCGGTCAGCTAAGATTGATGAAACGTCCAAATTAACAGTTGAGCTATTAAATAGCAGCCCTTTGATTTCAAAGGTTTATCACCCACTTGTCAGTGATAGCAAGAACTATTATGACGAGATCAAAACCCCTGACGGAGGATATGGTGGTTTAATTTCATTTCTTTTTCATGAGCCCAAACATGCTGTTTCCTTTTTTAATGCAGTTAACTTGCATAAGGGGCCATCTTTGGGCACCAACTTTACTTTGGCGTGTCCTTACGCTATTTTGGCTCATTATCAAGAACTTGACGAGATTGAGAAGTGGGAAATTGACAGAAATTTAATTCGTATTAGTATTGGCTTGGAAGATCCCAAGGATTTGCTAGATGTGTTACAGAAGAGTTTGGATTCTACCGCTGCAACCAGTGGGTAATCGTATTTATTAGGCGTTTTGGAATATTTATATCCCAACGAAAAATATACGCACTTTCAAGTAATAATTTCTCTTTCAAGTCTAGCCTGGATATTTCATATGTACACATGGTTGAGGAGGGTCCCCATTTATCTGTGAGAGTTGTACGTAGCCCGCAAGCCAGTAGTTCTTGTTCTCTTCGTAAAACTTTTTCCATTGGCTAATATCATTATTAGCTTCTACCAAGTCAAGCCCTCGCAAGTCATGAGTATACTCTTGAGGATTATGAAAGCATCCTGTAACAAAAACTCTAGCGCAGTCCTTGCCAGTGAGCTTGTGATATGAACCTTTAGGCCCATAAATTCCTGGTGCACTGGAAACGTCATATACTGAACCATTTATAGCCAAGTAAATAGGCAACTTTGGGTTTGTACCATCATATTTTGCCAACTCACTTAATGTGATATTAATATACAGCCGTGTAACTCTACTCAGAAGGTAGCGTGGGTTGATCCACTTACCTTTGTATCCCCAGGTCGATGTTGAAGTAAACCACCATGAGAGAAATGCATTCAAAGCCAAAATTCCGCCAATTACTCTTACTAAATCTAAAAGGCTGAACTTATTTCTTGCTTGGCTGTCGACTGCTGCCATGTTACTTCTTAGTTCGATCTATACAATATAGTTTTAGAAGTAAGTTTAACTGTCCACAATAGACATCGTATCAGTCACGTGCTCTGCTTATTCTTTCTCTTCTGTCTGTTAAAATCAAGCCATGAGATATAAATACAACTGTAGAGTAAACAGGATAGGAAGGTGTTTTCATCTATTGAGTTATATTCTATACACATTTGTTAATGTTAATAAACAAATTTCTAGCACAAGCCTTGATGAGGATAGAAAATAAGGTTTTGTCTATAAAAATCAAACTTTTAAGCGAAATTATATTCTTTTGCAACCAATTTATAGTTTATGATTTCATACTAATTCATTTTGAAAATAATAGAACGAAAGTGTTTCAGTAGGTTAATTTGATATAGTGTACCATAAAACCTTTAGATCTTTCGAACTTTTTTGAATTTCATGAACATTAATACTTCATGTTGCTTAAAGCGTAATACATAACAACTTTTTGATGGTTTTTTTAAAGAATTGTTTATCAAATGATAAGAATAATGATCTAATACGTGGATATTATTTGCAAACCAAAACATTACAATCAATAATTTATTGAAATTTCATCTTCACAACACATGACTCTTCGCCTCACGGAACATTTTTAACCTAACAAAAGTTCATAGCAATTTTGTTTGTTTTAAAAATTTGTATTCATTGGAATATGAAATACAAGTTGAAGATAAAAATAATCTTATATTGTAACCAATTAGTCTAGAAATTGCAACTTTTCAAATTTGAAGTTTTAAAACACCCATTCCGCAATAATGAATATTACAAACTTCGAGATTAAAATGGGGTGTTTATAAAATTAGTCTAATTAAGTAGTGTACAAATTATAAGTATAGTTCAATTACTGGATATTATTTTTCAGGGGGTGTTGAATGGAACTCATTGGTTCATTATCATTCATGAAAAACACCTCTTCGTTTGGTTGTGACCCACCAAAAATTTTGCTGCTATTGGAAAAGTTAATCTTGTCTGCTTCGGTGCTTAATAAATCAGCCCAAAACTCATCATTCAAGGTCCAGAATGAGTTTTCTAATTGCCCGGGATTAACAAATGTCTCGCTAGACGAGACTGGAACTTTTGGTTTTATATCTTGGGGTAGGGTATATTTTTTGCCATAAAGTGAACCTACATCATCATTGGGAACCAGAGAAGGTATTAACCCGGTACCAGAACTTGAATTGTTGAAACCAGAGCTCATGTACATTTGGGGAGTTCCTTCCTGACTATCACAATTGGTGTTTGAATCTTCCCCTAGTTGTGACTTCACTCTAACTCGATATTGAGAGTCCTGGTTGGTCTTTTTATCACTGGGGGATCCCTTTGAGCTAGGAGCTTGAAAATCAAGTTTTCCTTCACGCCTATAGCTAGCTGCGTACGAAAGTATATCTAGTGGAATTTGAGATGAAATGCTATCCTTAGATGTACTAGGACCACTATCCGGACTAGGGTCGAAGTATTGCACGGCACTTGCCAACTCTTGCCTTCCTCTATTTATAGGACGAAAATTCTGAGGAGTTTCTCCATTTTTTGTTAGCATATCTTGTACTTGGGTCACATATGTTTGAATGAAAAGTTGTATCACGAGTCTGGTCTTTTTGATGTGGAAATTTGTTGGATATATTGACGATGCTTCATCAATTAGCTTATTTGCTTTTTGTATTTCAAGAAGTGCATGTCTAGGTACTAAATCCTTCTCGATATTGGAGGGGAGAGATAAAATAAAGTAACGCAATCTCAATAACATACCAGTGGTGTACATTACTCTTGCTGCATAAAAAAAGGGGGTTGTGAGAAGCTGATCGACACTCAATTTATTAAATTGATTCAAAGAATTCAAACAAGCATTGGTACAGTTTGAAATAGTCTTAATTGAGCTAGAATTGAGGCTTGAAGTAGATGATGAGTTTTGATTGCAAAAAACACTATTCAAACATGGTTCATGTAAGTACGCTTCAACCGAAAAGAAAAAGCACAAAAAAACATGGTCATCATCTCTAATGCGCCTTCGAATACTATTCAACTGATATTGGAATTCGTTGGTAATATAATGTGAAGTACGTCTTTCCGAAATGTCTGGCGCATGAATAACGTGGTGAATTTTATCGAGCAAATTGCTGAGTCTCGATACTAGTACCAAGTCTACCCACCTCCTTTCATTACTTTTCTCCAAAGATGTGCAGCATTCTTCTACAAAAGGAGTCCATTTGACGTAAATAGTTCTTCTCATTATTAAGCAAATACTGACAGTGGTGAAATACATTGTCAAAACAAGGCTTTTTGATTCCAAACTAATGTCTAATGGGGTGTGGTCGAGTTTCATTGTGCCGTCCTTAAAAGTATATGAAGGACGTGACACTAAGCCCAAGTCATGGAGCATAGAGACATTGATGTTGTTGAGCAAATGATATCTGCGATTTCTAAAGCGCTCTGGGGAGTTGTACCATATGCAGAGTAGAAGTAAACTCTTGACCAACTCTTGAGATTTTGCACCCACCACCATCACTTCCAGAGTTAGGGTTGTTAAGGTAAAGTTATCAATCTTTAGAGTCTTATCAATATCCGGGTTATCGCGCAACAAAGAGTTCGTTATAGAGACAACAGAATTGAGAAGGAAGGGACAATTTTTTTGCATATCCTCCACAGTGTAGTGTTCTGGGATCTCGACAAATGGGTGTGCCAGAAAGAGTTTAGTACGGTACATATCTAAACGTTCCTGTGCTTCTTCTCGCGTTATGATGTTATGGGACACCAAGTCAGAAGGGGACTCTCCTTTTAGGAGGAAACAGCGTCGGTCTGCACTTTCCTGCAAATCATTGGTTAGTGTGTCTAGAGTAGTACTGATGTTACATAAAACACTGACTTCGCGTTCCAAATCCACTTTAGAGACAAACAAGGGAGATTCTGCTTCTGAGGCTGAGTCTATTATATTTGGTTTAAGACCTTGTATATTGTAATGTTGCTGACGTTGCAAAGACGCTTCCAATAGTTGGACTTTTTTGCGTAATTGTATGATCTCTTTATCCTGCTCCAGCATATTTCCATTAATTGAATAAGTACTCGTAAGAGGGATGGCATTATTGGTGGAATTAATTGTGGAGTTGACAGTTGAGTTCATTGTGGAGTTTATTATGGGATTTGTGGATGAAGGGTCCGCAACAGATGTTGGTGCTACCAGCAGGTAACCCATGTTGACTGGATTAGGTAGTTGTTGTAGTTGTGGTTGGAGTTGAGAAAACTGTTGATTGAACTGTCTCAAATGAGGCGATTGAGGGTGGATATTTGTCAAAGAAGAGCTTAGTGATGAAAATGGCGATGAAAGGCCTACTTCTTTGTGACTTTGAGATTGTTTCAAATCTTGCACTGATGAGTGTAAATTAGACACGGTGGGGGCCAGGGGTGGTCTAAACGGAGGCATTGCGGAAGACCAACCGCGAGCAGCCTCTGCTGCACGTTTATCATTTAATATCTCAATCTTTTTCCTTCGTTTGCGAATATGATTCAAATCGATTTCACACTTGCGGTTGGTATTTAGACAGCGTACACACGGGCCACCTGGATTGTTTGGATCTGCTGGTGTACATTTGACCTTTAAACTATGGCAGCTTTTGCAGGCGACAGAGCGCCGAGTGGATTTTCCATTTTTCACACGATGCAGCTTCTCTCCTCCTGTTTTAGCGGCATTCGAGCGTAAGGAGGTCTTTGTACGGCTCTTCTGGGTATTTGAACCTGTTTCCCCATCTCGATCAAACATGCCCTGTTCGATTTCACTGTCTGGGGGACCTGATTCATGCCGCGATTCCTCATCGGTCAGATCTCCCTCTTGTGCACTTTCCTGAATATCACTATGAGTTAGCAGTGACCCATGTGGTGACAATGAAGCACTAGACATGGCAGACAAGTCTTGTTTATACATAGTTGTATGGGTGGCAACGGGTGCCAAAATGCGATGACGAAAAAACAAGCAGCCAAATGATATTGTGCGCAGTATCAACGGTTTATAAAAAGGGTAAAAAGACGAAAATGTATAAAAGGAGCAACCAAACAAAGAATAGTAGGAAAATTCTATAAGATAGGAGAATTCTATAAGGTCGGAAAAATCTGAGGACTGGATAGAGTAAAGAATAATCTGTTTACATTGCGACCATGACAATTAAATAATGATATCTTCAAATTAAGAAAAAAGAATACCCCATTTAGCATATAGAGATTAAAATGAAAGGATGTATATGATTAAGAGATGAAACGACCTAATTGAGCAGCATGATCAATTGGGATGGTTTTTCTTTATATTTCTTTCCTCTAGAACGTTTATTCCCGTGAAATACCGGGGAATGACTATTAAATAATAGGATATTCTCGAAAAAATCACAAGAGGTCAGAAGCCGGTGTTCCCGACTTTGATGATACAACCTGGTATCTTTTTTAGTATAGATATATTAATGTAGTTTCAAACAAGTATAATGGGCAATTGAGTAAAGTTTGATAAGAATATTCTGTGTAGAAGCCGCAAAAGACCCTTGGAGCTGAAGAGGCTGCAAAATTTACAGTGGTAGAATGGATGTTTTAACATGCGGATGAATATAAACAGGAGACACTGTAGATAGTTTTGAAGGCATAAAATGGTTGTAGGGTGGTAACTAGATGGTCTCTATAAAGTTATTACTTAATTTGTATATTTAAATATAAAGAATAGACTATTTCATAGAATCTTTATACTTTATTAGAAAATAATGAATATTTCATTTTTGGTTCTAAAAATTACATTATATACAATTACCAGAGCACAAAAGTATCAGTTTATTATCTATTTAAAACAGTTTTGTAAAACTGAACCAGCACCTTTATTCACCATCATACTTTTTCACACATGAAAATTAATATTAAACATTCTTGATCATTAAAATAGCTAAGTTAAATAACTTTATTGTAATGTTATCAAATCTCAAAATCAAATTATTCTGTTCTTTAATATTCTTCGGTAATGAGTTATGAAGTTTCATCCATGAGGTTGGTATATCTGGGATAAGCGCAATATTAAGATTAATTGTACATGTGATATACAAAATCCCAAAGAAATGAAATAGAGAAATAAAATATAAATCATAAGCTAAATATGTTATTTATATTGACTTTAAAATGTGTTTTAGCCTTAATTTATATCATTTTTACATGTTTTGTCCTTATTCAATTAATTTTAGTTACTCAATTATAACCCTTAAGTTGCTTTGCTTTAACTGTTTTTATTATTTTTTACTTCAAATATCCATTCACCATTTAGAATTCAATTATTATATTATGGTGATTTGTTGCATCTGTTTTAAATATCTCACAATTTTTTTGGTTTGTACAATCAAGCGAAACTCTCTTTACTTCGTTTCTTTGGTCTGAGTTTTTAGTTTGCGTTTAACAATTTATTATATTATGATTTTTTCTTATAATATATAGCATAGATGAGGTTTTAAGCTTTTTAATCCCTATAGCGTATACTAGTTATTTAGACTATACACTCAGCAGTGATGTGCCTTCTAAAGTATATATATTTTACTTTACCATCCATGCATTTTATTTTCCTCTTCATGCTCTATAACCTTTAAATGGTGTCTTTTTTCTTCAGCTCACAAAAAGGACAGCATTTCACAGCCTCATTGACACCGAATCACAGTTTCTAGTATAACTTTGATATCTTTTTCTCGATAGCATATGGTGTTTCCATTAGATACAAAGAGTGACAACTCATGTAACCATGATGGTCGTTGGAAGCCTAAACAATCATCACCGTTTTCATTTTTATCAAAATCTTCAAATTCTGGACCACTTCCATTGTACAAGGATAAACCTTCCGCACCGCGCTCTAGTATTTCAATAATCACCATGGCTTTTAAGGTTATTGCAAGTATCGCAGTGGTGTATGTGTTTTTCAATACTATGCTTGGCCAAAGTCTGACTACAGGAGGTGTTTTTAACAGAAACCCTTGGCCTGGGCGCCAGCGTGAGGTTAGGGACGCTTTTATGTCACTGTGGCACCATTATGAGACTTATGCGTGGGGATATGATATATACCACCCTTTGATGGAAAAAGGAGAGAATATGGGGCCTAAACCATTAGGTTGGATGATTGTTGACTCTATCGATACTTTAATGTTGATGGACGCACCGGAAGAGGTTGAGCGCGCCAAAACATGGATTAAAGATACTTTGGACTATCGTTTTGATTATAATGTCAATGTTTTTGAAACTACTATTCGTATGTTGGGGGGTTTGCTTTCAGCATTTCACTTGTCTGATGATGATATCTACTTAGACAAAGCAATGGAGTTGGCAAATTCCTTGGACGGGGGATTCAGTAGTAAATCGGGTATCCCATTCTCTCTGGTCAACTTGAAATCTGGAAAAGGTATTAAAAACCATGTAGATGGCGGTGCTTCGCTGACAGCAGAGGCTACTACATTGCAGTTGGAATTTAAATATTTGGCTAGCCTCACAGGCGAGTCCTTGCTCTGGGAGCATGCGGAGAAAGTCATGGAAATAATTGATTCAAACAAAGCAAAAGATGGACTTGTACCTATTTACGTGAGTCCTGATACTGGTGAATTTAGAGGCTCACTTATTCGCCTAGGTTCGCGCGGCGACTCTTATTATGAGTACTTACTCAAACAGTATTTGCAGACAAATGGCCAGGAACCTGTTTATCAACAAATGTACCGTGAGTCAGTTGATGGTGTTAAAAAGCACTTGGTGAGAAAATCAGAGCCGAGCAAACTCACTTTTATAGGTGAGTTGGAGCGTGGTATTGGTGGACCATTCTCCCCTAAGATGGACCATTTAGTGTGCTTTTATGGTGGGCTTATAGCACTTGGTGCAACTGAAGGCTTGACATACAACGAGGCTAAGAAATTACCCAATTGGCTGGAGGAAAAGGAAGCTGATTTCCGCTTGGGTGAAGAATTGACGTATACTTGTTACAGAATGTACAAGGATGTTCCCAATACCGGTCTTGCTCCCGAGATTGTGATTTTCAATGAGGACCCTAACGTCGAGTCTGACTTCAGGATCAAGCCCAATGACAGACACAACTTGCAACGTCCGGAAACAGTAGAGTCGTTGTTTTACATGTACAGGCTTACCGGTGATCCCAAGTGGCGTGAATATGGCTATGAAATATTTAAAAACTTCATAACCCATACTCGAGTAAATAATCAAAAAGGAGAATCGACATTTGCCTGTTTGGATGATGTTACAAGTGAAATGCCTAGGGTACGTGATAACACTGAATCTTTTTGGTTTGCTGAAACCCTCAAGTATTTATACTTGTTATTTGATGACAGCAACAAACTTCCTTTGGATAAGTATGTTTTCAACACCGAGGCCCACCCTTTTCCTAAGTTCAATTTAACTGAAACCTTAAAAACCAACTGGAGAAGAGATGTTTCTGCGGATGAGCCTTCCTTACAGCCCTCCAAAGTTAAGATTGACAAGCAAAACCCTCCCAAGGCTCGTCCAGTAGATAAACCAGCAGACGTTGAAGCTCAGGAAGTTGTTAAAGAAATGCCTGAATTAGCTCGGAATGCTAAAGCCGAAAAGAAAAAGAAGTTGGAGAAGTTATTGGAGAACTTAGCTGAATAAGCATTTAGCCTAATAAGTATATAGTTAAATAAAAGCTTTTTTGAATAAAAATAAAATACATTTACCATAGAATGAGATATATTAACTTAATCAATTTAAATAGGTGACTGAAGCTTAAGAATAATTCTAAAATAAAAAATATTGCAATGAAAAAATAATGACTCCGACGCGGTTCGAACGCGTGCATCTTTACGATAGTAGAACTTGAGTCTACCGCCTTAACCACTCGGCCACAGAGCCTTTTATATAAAAGTTGAAGTCTTATAAAGTATATGAAGAGCAACTAATACACACATACAATCCTATTTTTTTTACAAGAAGCACATATCTAATTGGGCTTTATCAAATATATAAAATATAGTACATTACTTATTCTCTCAAATTAGGTTGATTTATCAAATAATATTTACTCTTGTTAGGAAGAAGTGGGATAAGCTAATAGTACTTTGAGGTACTATTCAATTTAGTTTAGTCTTGAAACGAGTGCCGCAAGTACTTAAACCAAATACTATACTAGATCTAGTTCTACCGTGTGGCTTTTGTATACGTAAGGCACTTTTTGTTTAAATTAAGCTTAATCAAAATGCTAATTCCTTTAAACATAATTTCAATGTTTTCGCTAATATTAATGAATGTTGATTATTGAAAATTTTGTTTGAAATACAATGAAATTCTCGTTTTCCAAGTAGTATAGGGTTAGTTTGTAAATGGAAAGTTATTCATTATATTGTGTGAATAATTTAGTAAATTCAAAATTATAGGTGTTTTGCTTTTTAATAGCAAATTTTTTGTTTTTTATTAAACTTAAGTATAATACAATGGAAGAGCTTTAGCTTCAGCTCACATTTTCTTCTTCAAACAGTGATATTAAACTATAAAGAGACATTTAGTTTTAGATTTAAGTTCAGGGGAAATTTCGTATTCAAACAATTATATAAAAAATAGTGATTAGTTCAGGTTATAAAACTAAACAAGGTTTCTCAATTTAATTGAGTGAATAAAGTTGAAAAACAGTATTTTCAATTGATATACCTAGCACAGTATATTTAGCACTATCTTTTCCAGTAAAATCTCTTGCGATGTTATCCTCTTCAGTAATCTCTTTTGCTGGTTTAATTTCTGTATATTAAATTCAGTTGTAATATCTTATTACAAATTTCAAACACAAGTGTTTGGTTGAATTATACTAATATATATATATATCCCAGTAATGTATTGTTTTTATTAAACGTAAAATTAATTTTTTGACAATAAAAGTTACAAGTATATTAAAATCCTACCCAAAATACCATGAATAATATTTTGAAAGTAACAGTCTGAACCGGTTTAAAGATTTGATAGACTGAAAATAAAATATGAAAATTTCATGCTATAAAGCTTAAGTATTTGCGTTTTAAAACGTTGTTCACTACTGAAGAAAGAAAGGTTTCTCTTTAGGGGAAATTATAATATGGCGTATACCAAAAATTATATACTATATTATAAGCTTGCTAAGAATTATAATTACCTCGGTGTTAATTTCCATTACTGTTAGGTAATTTCCAAATGCCAACTTTTGTTAGATCAGAATTGAAGATGTCCACATTATATTTGCCAATTATTTTTAAAATACCTAAGTCGTAACAAATACAATTAGAGCGTATTAGAGAAATACAAATTATCTTAATTATTTATCAATTATCATCATCATCAATTAATTGCCTTTCAAATTTCCTACCTCATATTGATTTTATTTGCTCCTAATTGATTACATAGAAAGCATTTACAAAAAACCAAACTCATTATGAACTAACCCTGTTTAGTTTCATCAAGCTTGATTTCTAGCTTTGGAAGCAGTATCCAAATGAATATTAATAACCCAGATTCCCGCTTAAAATTCTATTTTAGAAACCTTAGATTTGTAGTACCTTAGCTATTTCTTATTACTGTTGTTCATATACTTCTCAATTGCTTAGCTAACTTTTTTTAAAAAACGCTACTGTGAAGTCTTGAAAAACATACAAAAACTCTACTTGAGCCACTTGCCAAATAGGCCATATATTCTTACATTTTCCTTCTATACATACCACCCTTAATTCAACTTCAGACGTTTAACAATTGATTTTTTATTGAGGTGTGTCTAGGACTAAAAAAAAAAACGTCGATGATGTAATTGAGCCAATGATTAAAAAGAGCGACAGGTAAAAAAACAACCTTTAAATTAAATAGGACTCACACTTCGCTTGGTGACTAAATCCAGCATTGATCTGCATCTAAAGCCCTGTCAGTCATGTCGAATGAGGTATGTTTAACTATTATAATGAATAAGGTATTGCTTTCCTAATCAGAGCCATGACCAGGCTGGGGTTTATTAAACTGGTTGGTATCGGTCAGATTACGTCACAAGTAGGATGAGATCTCAACTGAAGATATACTAACGGAAATCCATTTTTTGGAAATATAGCAAAAGACTACTTTCGACTTGGAGCCTAATCCGTTTGAACGTTCGTTTGCAACGAAGGAGACTTCGGGACCTTCTACAAATTCGAGCGCTTCATCATCCGAAGTGGCAAAAGAGGTAAATTCGACAGATTCTGCAACAACATCTAGTGGCAGTGCGCCAAATGTTTCCATGAGTACTACTCAGCAACCCTTACTAGGTCAACTACAGAGCTCTAAACTACCTGGACCTCTTCAGGTAGTTCATACTCCTGGGGGAAGAAAATTACCCCCATTAGGGTCTTCGCCTGGACCTGGTGGATTGTCTAATCCTGAAACTCCAGGCACACACATGTGGAACAGTTTACTTAATGTGACTACCACGGGAAATAATAATCAAAACGCTAATGGAAACTCTGTTTCAAATGGACTTTCTGTTCCTCAACAGAGTGTACCAAGTGAAGGTAATTCCCAGTATGCTTTTTCGCACTCACAACTGGCGAATATGAATCAATTTATAAACACTCTTCGCAAAACTGGATTGACACCCAATGAGTCAAACTTACGGTCAGGACTTACTCCGGGTGGAGGTATTAGTACCGCAGGATTTCAATTCCCCCATGGTTCAGGACTAACTCCTGGAACATTAGGATTAATGACCCCAGGATTATCTAGTTTACTAGGCATAACCAACAATGTGCCAAGCCAACAGCTTCAGTCAATTTCTTCTTTAGACCCTAGTAGTAAGAATCAAGTTCTGGAAAAGAAAGAACCAGACTCATTACCAAAAGGGCGTTTACTTGGCTTGGGAGGAGAACAGCAACAACAAGAACAACCCGAGAAACAACAGCAGCACGAAAAATCACAATTAGATCAAGCACAAACACAAGCTCAAGCACAAACGCAAGCTCAACCCCAAACACAAGTTCAAGCACAAACACAAGCTCAACAACAAGCTCAAGCACAGACACAAGCACAAGCACAAGTACAAGCACAGACACAAGCTCAAACCCAAGCTCAAACCCAAGCTCAAACCCAAGCCCAAACAAAAACCCAAGCCCAAGAGCAATTGAGGGAAAACGGTCGATTGCAATCTAGTCTGCAAGAGACTGAGTCTGCCCCACAGTTCCCTTTAATTCATAAAAGTCAAACTGAGCATTTGTCTATGACTTCAAGCTCACCAGATGGTGCGGTAAGCACTTTTACAAATAGTAAAGATTCTAAAACAAGCAAGCTGTTGGAAACAACTAAGAATGGCAACCGAAGAATGAACAAGCGTAAAAATAGTGCTTCCGCTAGCGAAAAGACAAAAAGACAGCATAATGATTCACATTTGAAAAGGGAAGCAGAGTCGAGTAATATTAAAGAAGAAGAGCTGTTTGCCGATAAAGATGGTGACCAGGACAATGCTCAAGATGATGATAATGAAACACCACAATCAGAAGAAGTCAAAAGAAAGAATGCCTTAGAACGTAATCGTGTTGCGGCTTCAAAGTGTCGCCAGCGCAAAAAGGTTCAACTTCAAAAAATGGAGGAAGAATTAGCTTTCTTTTCTACAGGCTACCGCGAGCTTTCGCTACATGTTAATCAGTTACGTGAACAGGTAATTACGCTCAAGGGCATAATTGTTGGACATAAAGATTGCGGACAGTTTGTCCAATCTGTGGGTGGTTTTGATGCTTTAAACAACATCATTCAGCTGGCAAATTTTATGACTCAGGTTGCCGCTAGCACTCAAGCTAACGCTACATCAATTCCCAGTACCATACCCACCACTCTCAATAACCCACATGATAGTGTTCATGCACACCGGCATGTTCACCCTCAGCAACAGCACCCTCAACAGCAACACCACCAACAACAGCCAAACATTCAAAACCACCGTCATTCACAAACGCAACAAACTGGACTTAATTTCCAAGTACCGGTTCAACAACCACCACCACCACCATCCACTTCTTCTATTGGTTCCGAATTACCTATACAAAATCCTGAGCCATACATGCCTTCAGTAAACGGGGTACAGCAATATGCTTCCAGTGAATCTGTGAATTCTTTATCGCATTCGCAGTTTTCTAATGGAGGGCCAATAACAGGATCCAGAAATGCGCAAATTTCATCAGCACAATCGCAATCACCAACAGCACCGCCATCGTTACAACCTCATCCACCATTAACAGTAGCAGCCTTACAATCTCAAACACAGCCAACAAGCCAAGCTGCGTCCGAATCTCAAAACAGCATACACCACGCTAGCAGCATGCCCGACTTACCTGCATTGATGCAACAAAATGAATTTAATAATGGAATGAACAACGTCAATACGATGAACAACGACTTGCGAAGCATCAACAGTATGACAAACTTGGCAGCAATGAACTCCCAACTTCGAAACAATATGCAAATGAATCCAAATAATTTTAATGGTTACCCTTTGAAACCCGCGAATAGCATGGCGGATTTACAACTGCAACAACAATAATACTGCAACTCCTATATTTATTACCATTCTGCCTGACAATTTTTTTAATGCTTCTTTTCACGCTTCCTTCTTTTTGTGATCATGTTATAGATGGGAAATCACATGTGTATATAGACTTTTGAGGGAATCATGTTGTACTAACTAGTCTTGGCAAATTTTAAAGCAACATGACAAGGGATCGTCAAATCTGAAACTGGTTAACGTTCTCTGGTGCATAAATAACGTTTTCTTCTTATTTTTAACGTTTTATCCAAAAACACATTATTACTTTGCAAATATGATTTGGAATTCCCTTTATAAAAGCATGAAATACTAAGATGATACATATGGAAAATTATTAACTATACATATTTATTGCCTTGCTATTTGTAGTAAGTTTTAGACGGTAAAATACACAGACGTTGAAACTGGAATACCGAAATATTCCTGCACATATCGAAGACCCCTACCAGATGGGAAATAGAAAACAAGGTGGAAGGACAATTGGCAAGGTCTTTTGTAGTAGAAGGGTGAAAGGGGAAGAAGTACTCCGCACAACTAGCTTGTACAATCGTGTACCAATAAGATCACTTTGGCTGTTGGAAAGTTTTTTTGAAGTAGGTTTGGGCTACTATATATCGAGTATATTTGTTTCAAGTTGATTAGACCCGGGAGAGTGGTCTGATAATTTCGATCTGTATAAAGACTACTAGATAAGTGGTTGACGATGTCTGCTAAACACAATAAGCTCTCGCTTCCTGATTTACCAGAGAAGCCCAGAAAATATAATAATGGCGATGCAATCGGAGCAGATCAGTTCACAAGAAAACGGCTTCGACAGCTTCTCCACTGGATCACAAGAGAGTTGAAGTCTCGTGGAACCCGTACACCGCATGTTTTTCTCCCATTCAGATCAAGGGTAGATGATGCTCAGTTGAACTTATTTTTAGAGCAGGTCTTTCCCCATGGTGAAATGATAAGTGTGGCTGATGAGGCTAAGGTGAAGTCAATATTAGAGTCCTTTGATGAATTTACTCTTATGTGTGGTATTAAGTACCTTTGGAGTAGATTGCCTAACAACGAGGTTATTGGTATGAATGTTTACCGAGAGTTTAAGAGAAAAGAAGCACAGGCCGGATATCCTCGAAATGCGTTTTTGAGTATTATGCCAAAATGTTTGTCATCTCCAGCGCATGCATCGATCGTTTACGATTATTTAGATTTGCTTGTTAGCATAACACTGAACTCACAATACAACTATTTGAGTGGACGAAAAGTTGCTAAAATGTCCAGCATCTGGGCATTTAATGTCACCTCAAGGGGTAAATCGGTATTTTATGATGCTACTGAAAACAATGAAAACAACTTTATGTCGGGTTTAGATATTTGGAAATCCTCATCAGAGGCGGTATTTCATCTTTTGTTAGCTTTTCTTCGTGCAATGCTTCCAGAAAATGATTCAGATACATTGCGTTTGCCCAAGATTTTGCAATCTTTGCTTATAACAAATTCTTACCCTCCGTCGGTGGATAATGACTCTTTGAAATCTACAATATCGATTCCTTGTGTATTAGTGCGCTCCACAAGACCTTCGAATAACGTATATGAGCTACTCAGCAAAGCTAGACAAACCCTTAAGTTTGAAAAGAAGGATGATTACTTGTCTATTGAAAATTACACTATTTTGAAGAACATTTTCCAAAAGCCATCAACAGTAGATGTTGTTAGTACATTGACAGAGGAATCTAAAAGAGTATTGAAGAGACTTAGCCAAGAATCTGGATCTTTGGGTTATGAATTATATCCGGGATGGTCAAAAAACCAAAAAGTTACTGATCCCAATATCCCACTCTTTTCTACAATATCTATACAAAGTATTACCCTTCAAGATTATTATGTATGGACGTGGCTAGCAACATTGGCTTCAGATCAGCCCTCCGAGATAAAAAATTTATTTGGTCGTTCCTTAGTTGTTGAAGCTGGCTTGAAAGGATTTCAAAAGTGGTTGATTGTTACCGAAGAAACAATTTCATGTGATGAATACATTACAAATTTTAAAGAAGATAACAGTTTCTCAGATATGTCAACCTTGGTAATGAAATCAAAGGATTTACCACCTATAAAAAACAAATTTAAAGAGAAGGAAACACCTCCGCCTCCTGTACCAGCGAAAAAAGCAAAAGAGAATGACATGCTTCCTCCAATCCTGTTTGATGAAGATTATCACAAATTTAATGTGAAAGTTAATGAGGAGAGTGGGCATATACAATCAAGCAAAGAGGATGATACTGTATATGCTGATTACGTGACATCTTTGAGGGAATTGCACATCGATGACCTAGAAGATGACTCTCAAACAAAATCTGTCTCTTCTTCTACAGCTCTGAGTAAGGCCAATCAGCGAAAGGCACCTCAGGCTTCCGATCATGGGAGTAAGATAGTGCCATATCCAGTTAATCATATGAATAACAGTTTCGATATAGATTCAGTTGCTATGAACAACTTTTCTTCTTCAATGCCTGGAAGAAACCAGTCTAAACCCATTATGGAAAAAACGCAGACAGCCTCTCAGTATTTGAACTTAGAATCATCCCTTGGAAAACAAGATAACCAAAAACCTCTACCATCAAGGTACTCATTTCTGGAACCATTTGAAAGATATATCATCGAGCACGAAAACTTGAAGACTCAAAAAGGTGCAAATTCCATGGAGCCTTTTGAAAGTTATCAAGTTCCAGGAATACAAGAAAATAAGCAAAACATGGAAAGTTCTCCAATCCAGCAAAATTATTTAGATAAGCCTCTAAATGAAAGAAACCTCAACCCACCATTGACTCCCACTAAATTTGCTCAGTCGGATAACGGTATGAAATCTGCAGAAAACCTTGTACTGGAAGAGCAGCGTCTCGCTAAAGAGGAGAAGAGAAGAAAGCGAAAGGAGAGAAAGGCCAAAAAGGAGCAAGATCAAAACATGGAAATGTCCATGTTCGCACACCCACCACCATTTTTTGCAAATGGAGTTATTCCCCCAGAATTTATGGGCTCTGGTGTTATTCCTCCATTGGGAGCAGAAAACAATCCAATAAACACTGCTTTGCCAATGCAACAGGCTTTCTTACCACCCCCAGATGGCTATTTAGCTCCTGATCTGCCAAAAAAGTCAAAGAATAAGAAAAAGAAGAAAAAGCGGGAAGGATCACCTTCAAGATCAAATGAAGAATATGGCATGTCACCTACAAAAACAAGAAATAATTTAGACAATCTAGGACTTGTTGGTAATTCTAATAATCCCATGATGTGTAACGAGGACGGCCAATTTCCAATAATGCCAGCTTTCAATGGATCTCAGCATTCATCCCCAGAGCATTCTCCTGCGTCGCAATATACAAAGCAGTTTAGCCAACAAGGGTTTTCATCTGCTTTGATGACACCAGAGCATATGAACTCTCCGCCAAAAGGCTACAAATCTACTCCACTGATGCAACAAGCTCAAACAACAGGATATATGAATAACCAGCCGCCAACTGACTTTTACAATCAGTCCCCAACACCAGTCGGATACCAGCAAAACAATATTGATCCAGCACATTTCAATAATTCGACTACTGACAAATCGCAACAATTTCAGATGAATTCTTTATCTCCAAATCAAGAAGGTAAACATCTAACATTATCACAAGAATCTTTTCAACAATCACACGGAGGCATACAGCCTCCTCAAAACCTCCAACCGCAATCACCCAACTTTCAACAGCCACCTCCTGACTTTCAACAGCCACCTCCTGACTTTCAACAGCCACCACCTAACTTTCAACAACCACCACCCAACTTTCAACAACCACCACCCAACTTTCAACAACCACCACC